>JAWQUT010000881.1:83361-87387 GCA_033807755.1 Ellobium chinense
CATATTTTTGTTATCATGAGTAGATCTAGGCCAAAAAAAATGGCGAAAGGAATTCTTGGAATGCTCCTGTCAGGAAAAGTGGGTGTAATTACAGATAGCAACTAAGTTTGCTCGAATTTCCTAAGCCTTGCTTGATTTCAATGAGTTAAAAGTTGCAGGTACAAAGACTTTAAATGGGACATGAAAATATCTGGATAGAGGGCATCACTAAAAAAACTAACTCTATTATAATAAAGCGATTTATAAGTATCTTATCCAAGTTAATGTCTGCTCGCGCGCATTTACACTAATATTACCCCGGCAGGCCTGATTACTCTGGGACTTTCTCAACTCCCTAAGTAGCATACAGTGCCGCTGCCATTTATAGGCGCTGATCACTAGGAATCTGACAATATCTTTCACTGCCTGTAGCCAGGTACCCATTTTAACAGACCGGGTGGACTGAGAAAAATGTGAATAAAATGCTTTCCCATGGCACCTACAACACCACTGTGGTTGGGAATCGAACCAACGATCTTTAGATCTTGAATCCAACGCTGCAACCATTCGGCCACGCTGCTCTATGACAAAAAAGTATTTTTAAGAAAAACCCTGAATTTCCAAATGTGTGTGATAATTTTTTTTTTTGATGGCAAAATTCCTGATTATGTCAGAGCTAAAGAGACTGACATTTTGACTGACCTCTTGTTTCGGCCTCCTCCACAACATGGCACTGTGTGACATTCTCGATCTCGTCCAGTACGAATCTGAGCTTGCGAAACAATTCTCGTGATGGTAGGTTTCTGTGAATGCACACTTTGCTTTCTTCAGGGCTGTCATGCTGGAGCATTTGCAACATTCTGGAATATTTCTCGGTATCGCTCTCCAGCAATTCAGTTAGTTTTTGAACTTGTTCGCAGCTAAACTTGCCCCGTGGGTCTGGTTCTTCCGTCATAATGCCCTGAGGAACAATTAATAGTTTATTCATGAGTTAGTTAAGTACCGTTAACTAGAACTTAGTATATGTTCTGTCCGTAGAGGAACAATAGTTTATTCACTGGCGTGCCGTTAACTAGATTTCAGAACGTGTCCCGTGGGTCTGGTTCATCCTCCACAATGCCATGAGGAACGATTAATAGTATATTCATGGGCTGTTTGAATGATTTGACTAAAATTCAGAACCTGTTCTGTTGGTCTAGTTCTTCCGCCATAATGCTCTAAGGAACAAACAGTTTATTCATGGGTCGATTAAATGCTGTTAACTAGAAAGAGGAGGGGGGTGTTATACTTATAATAATAATAATAGTAAAGTGCATTACTATAGCGCTTCACCCCCGGAGAGCTCCAAGCGCTTTACAGCTACATGCATATGTACTCAACACAAACACACATCAGCTCCACAAACACACAAGCTTACACGCATAGCACTTGCATGTAAACACATACACACTCATATTCATTCACATTTAGACACACAGCATCAATATGTGCATGCTATCAAATAGCAGAAATCTCATTGTTGGGGGGGAGGGCGGAGGAGCATGGATTCCAGCCTCGATAAACAAGTTATGGTAAACGTTTCTCCAACAATCTCATTCGAAAATAGAATTTTGGTTTTGAACAGATCAGTTGTTTTTGACATCGGCTTTTTCCTTGATACCAGTCAAGAAATCAGTAATAACTTCAATTGTGGCTTGTTTTCTCTTTTTTGTAACTTTATATTTCAAACGGTATATGAACTTCAACTTTGAATTTCTTTCAACCTTCTTTCCCTTCTTTCAACCTTCATTCAGTCTTAGCTTTTGGATTTGCAATGGATCTATAGTGGTTGATAGTTTATACGATGTCCTATGTCAGAGCTAATGGGTGTTCAGGTCTTCCTTAGCTCTATACTTACACTTGACACACACACACACATATNGACTCCGCTTAATCGCCCTCCGCTTAATCGCCTATTCCGCTTAATCGCCTTGTTTCCCAGGAAACCGAGTTTTTTCTAAATAAAAGTCACTGGATAATCGCCTCTCACTCCGGATAATTGACCACTCTTCAGCGCCCGTGAATTCAAAGATCAGCGGTTGAAGGCTACAGCTGACAAACAAATAATGTACACAGACGGTTTAACTACGCAACGGATGGCAGACCGGTTGACTGATTGACAGCTGCCACCCCGAAATAGGTGTGATAAGCCTATCCTCCCCACCTCCCCCCTCCCCTTGTCCCCCTTCGTCCCACGCTACGCATCACTGCATTCGCCTGTTCGATAATGCTAATGCGCCGATAGCCGTAGTATAGTCTCCTCCCCCCACGTGGATTTCGGTTAGATCAGAGAACGTGTCATGTGGATGAACGGTCTATCCCGAGCGTGCCATCCTACTCCTTATTGTCTGCTGGGCTACTGCGATGTGGCCAATGAGAGAGACTGCGGAGATCAAACATTTTGTGCGCTACAACACCGTCAAACTCGAGTTTGTCCTGAGACTGGCGACGACAAGGTGTCAATGCACGATATCAAACCACGACATCAAAGAAATTTAATCTCCTTACCAAAAATATGGCCGAAATTACTTCCTCCGCTTAATCGACCACTTTTTCCGTGATCCCGAGGATGGGCGATTAAGAGGAGTCGACTGTATATACATTGTCTTTGGGTGCATTACACTGTGGATATGGGAGTGCTGCATCAGTAAGACAGTGTGTAGGCTTTCAGATTATCGCCAAAGAAAACCAGGAAGCGTTGACAATATCGTATTGCCAATGCTTGTGAATGGTTCACAGGTAAATAATCGTAGTACAAAGATGATGTTTCAACATTTTAGAAGATATCTGAGATTAATAAAATAATATCGGAAAAAATAAAAACTTATCTTCAAGCTATCAAATGTCGCATATATATATATAAAAAAAAGAAAGGAGATGCATTGCTAATTCTTGTAATCTGGAGTTGCTTATTGTTTGTCCGAAACTCAGGGAGGGGTAAAAAAAAAAAAACATGCGGGCGACCCCACCCACAACCACACACACATTTGCTTTTTTCTGGATCCNTAAAGGCTGCCAAAATTACTTATATCCCTTTCACTGTAAGGGTAGATCATGGCGCTGATATTACCAGTGTTTCGTTATGTCTTTCAGTGCATTGACAGTGAAAGCTGTACCCGTCTTGTTTTATCTTTTTTTTGCCAGTATACGTTCCTCTGGTTTTCCCTCTTCCCTAGTCCTACAGGCATTTTCCCCTTTCATTCACTTTACGTCGTCTGTTCAGCAGTAGAGATATTCAGTCGTTTTACTTTTAAATCACCAAACAAAACCGATAAATTTCGACACTGCATGTGACTCTGAGTTATGAGGACAGAAAGTGCGCAAAGGTTGTATTGTGTAAATAGTTGCAGCAAGCAGGAGGACACGTTACCATTCAGTTATGAAGATGCCAATAGCACCTGGCATTTTGATATGCAATTTTAAATGGTCCCTATAAAATCTGAAAACTGGCCATGGGGAGGGGGGAAAGGGGTTGGATTTTAAATTTCAGAGGCTTAGATAGGTGCAAATACATGTGTAGACTCAGAATAGGTGAGGTTCAGCCATTCAAGTATAAAATGTGTGGTTGTTGCTAGGTGAGTAAAGTTACCCTGTTTACTGAGTGAAAAGGCCTAAAATAGTAGGTAGTCTGCTTCACTGCCTAAGTTCTCAAAAGCTAATGAGGTGCTTTCAGCTCCATCACGTGACCTACGAAATCTTGCTCACACGTTGGTTTTTTACATGCTCGTCACTTATCAAAATATCCTAGCAATTCCTAGATCACGTGGAGTAACTGACCCGTCTGAAAATACCTCATTGGTTTAGGGGCATTTTTCTTTGTGTCAAAATTTGGAAGAAGAGCTAAACAACATGTTTAGAAAGTAATTTGGCGTTGGACCCCTGGATAAGTTAATGAGAGGTGTAAAGCCTAATATAGCCATCAGTGGAAAAAACATTGGCATCTTCATACTAGAATGAAGCTGCCAATAGTAGACCTGGAATTGGGGTTTTTTATTTTTTTTTGGGGGG
>JAWQUT010000881.1:88300-113175 GCA_033807755.1 Ellobium chinense
GTGTGTGTGTGTGTGTGTGTGTGTGTGTGTGTGTGTGTGTGTGTGTGTGTACACACCTACTTGCGAAGAAATCGAGCACACCAAAAAACATTCCCTTTATGGAATACCGGCAAGTCATTTCTATAATTATGTAAAAAGTCCTAAACATGCTACACGTTTCAGAAGGTGACAGAATCAAGTATGCTACATTTAATTCTATTTAAAGATAGGTAGATACTTCCTGTTTAAATGATACGATAACGGTGAAGAAACTTCTCTCCGGCTTTATATTTAATAACGGATCTTGTTTGTCATAAAATCCCATTTCGGTGTCAATAAAACGGAAGTTTTTAGAAGCACGCAGTATGCCAACTGATAAAGGCAAAAGTCATGTTGTACTGGTTTAATAAAAAGTACCTATGTGCTATGTGGCGCCTAAGTGGCGACCATTTTTCAAGTCTCGGTTTGGTAGTGGTGTGTGTGTGTGTGTGTGTGTGTGTGTGTGTGTGTGTTTGTGTGTGTGTACTATGTGTGTGTGTGTACTGTGTGTGTGTGTGTACTGTGTATGTGTACTGTGTGTGTGTACTGTGTGTGTGTACTGTGTGTGTACTGTGTTTGTGTATACGGTGTGTGTGTGTGTGTGTGTACTCTGTGTGTGTACTGTGTGTGTGTACTGTGTGTGTGTGTGTGTGTGTACTGTGTGTGTACTATGTGTGTACTATGTGTGTACTCTGTTTGTGTGTGTACTGTGTGTGTACTGTGTGTGTGTGTATGTGTGTGTGTACTGTGTGTGTGTGTACTATGTGTGTACTGTGTTTGTGTGTGTACTGTGTGTGTGTACTGTGTGCGTGTGTATGTGTGTGTGTGTGTGTGTATTGTGTGTGTACTATGTGTGTACTGTGTTTGTGTGTGTACTATGTGTGCGTGTATACTGTGTGTGTGAGTGTGTGTGTGTGTGTGTGTGTGTGTGTGTACTGTGTGTGTACTGTGTTTGTGTGTGTACTGTGTGTGTGTATACTGTGTTTGTGTGTATACTGTCTGTGTGTGTGTGTGCGTGTGTGTGTGTGTGTGTGTGTGTGTGTGTGTACTATGTGTGTGTGTACTGTGTTTGTGTGTGTACTGTGTGTGTGTGTGTGTGTGTACTGTGTTTGTGTGTATACTGTGTGTGTGTGTGAACTGTGTGTGTGTGTGCGTGTGTGTGTGTGTGTGTGTGTGTGTGTGTGTGTGTGTGTGTNGTGTGTGTGTGTGTATGCGAGTGTGTGTGTGTGTACTGTGTGAGTGTGTGTATGCTGTGTGTACTGTGTGTATGTGGTGTGTGTGTGTATGTTGCGTCTGTGTGTGTGTCTGTGTGCGTGTGTTGTATGTATATGTGTGTGTGTGTGGGGGGGGGGGGGGGTGTGTGAACGTGTNGGAGGGTGAGGTGGAGGGAGAGGGGGACATTATTTGGTTCTCAATTTGATTTCTCATCTTTGATTTAGCCTAAAAGACAAGAACTCGCTGCTCGTAGGATTTTCAAACAAGATACTGGGGATCAAAAGGTTGGCCTTCAATATACTTAGCGCGAAGGGAAATACTAAACAAAGTGTGTGGGGAGAGGGGGGGGGGACAGTTATTATCCTCGCTGTAGGGTAAAGTGTCAACAATAACAATGTATTTATTTAGCTCATGTAAAATGCAGTGTATGAGCAGTCATACATAAAAGTAAAGTAAAATTGCATCGCTACAGACCTGTGGCAGGCAGGCATGAGAGTTATATTTAAATGACTTTTTAAGGAGATCTATAACAATTATTACGTGAATCGAAGGCTCAGTCTGAAGCTATTTGTGTTCTTATTTCATCTATAATCAATTTCGTCAGTTTACAGAATATTTGTAAAAGTCTGATACTCTTGGTATGTAAAAGATTCTTGAAAATGTCTACGTTCAGTCGTCTATATTATTTCTCTGGTAATTATTTCTTGCGTTCTTCCTTAAAATGAGGGTAGCAGATTAATCAATAAAATTAATCTCCTATATCACTGTGACATACTTGGCAAAATCTTTCAGAACAATCCACATTATTATAATGTCTAGTTTCTATAGTTAGTCTCTACAGTTGTTACTAATGTCTCCCGACAAAAGGGCCAAAATCACATTTTAGCATATTTGTGATATTTATACTGTAGTAATGCTCCTCTCCCAACCAAATATTTCTTCAAAACTGCGAAAGCTACTGATGAGGTTACAGAAATTAAATACGAATATTGTCGAAGCAAAGAGCTATATTCATATAGAACTACTCGGTTTTCCACAAAACAAGTTTTGGCAAAGATAAGCCCTTTAGTAAGATGACTTTTAGATCAGTCCTGAGTGACAACACTACTCATGGGGAGTTTTCATTTGGCCTTCGTCACTTCAAAGTGGGTAAGAACAAGGTTTATTGGGAAAGGTCCGAACCACAAAGTGATATTTGGGCATACATAATGACTAATGACCATACTGATTAGATATTAAACTGAAATTTACCCATTAATAAATCAAAAAAATCAACAAGTTTAACAAGTTTAACAACAATCGCTCAATCAGTCATTCCACTCATCAGTCAATGAGAACAAGAACTAGTCACACAAAAACTATACAATTAAAGACAAAATTAGGTAGTCAATATTGATATGACAAATAGCAGACCTATATTAATTTTATATATAATTTTATATTTATAGTGTTTTACTGTGTTGTCATAATCTCTGTTATCTTCACAGCTAATCTTGACAGACCTTTTTGCAAATCTGCCTCTGCGGTACTAAACGGTTCTAAATACATTCCACGCTGAGACGGTTATGATAATATCTGGGCAGAAATCTTTTTCTTTCCGTTCCGTATCAGCGTTGCTTATCTTAGCCTGTTCCTTGCTATTCTACATCCTTCTTCCTGTTGTTGTTGTTTAAATGGGATCACCACATTTTAGAGGCTCAGATCCAGAGTACGTCTATCCAATTCTCATGTCATATTTATAACGATATTTTTGTCAAGAAAAGACTAAATGTGACATTGAATATGAAAGAAACAGACCACTGTTCTATTGTAGCTTATAGTACATTACTATGGTGCGCGCTGCCCTTTTCTGTATATTTGACATGCAAAATTGCGCAAAATTCTACATCCTTCTTCCTGTGTTTTTTTCATTTTTGTTGTTGTTGTTGTTTACATGGGATCACCACGTCATTTTGAAGGCTCAGATCCAGAGTACGTCTATCCAATTCTCATGTCATATTTATAATGATATTTTTGTCAAGAAAAGACTAAATGTGACATTGAATATCAAAGAAACAAACCACCGTTCTAGTGTAGATTATAGTACATTACTATGTTGCGCGCTGCCCTTTTCCAATTCCGTATATTTAACATGCAAAATTGCGCATTAAAGTGCTAAACAGTGCTCTTCTTGTCTGTTCTTAGTGCTGATCTCAGATAAGATTTATTTCAATATACAGTTGTTACTTTATCACCAGTTTTCACACATGCATTTAGGACATAGAAATGTACATAGTGACAGAAGAGTTTATTAATTTATGCTAGTTCAATCCCCATTATATCTCACACAGAGACAGTTCTTTCCCTTGGATCTGAGTAACTTACTCTTGCCACACATCTATTGAAAACCCTCGGTCATTATGGCCATTAATGTGTCTCAGATACATGTGTCAAATCTCGTGGCGAGGTAATGTCTGTATTATGTGGTAAACATTTCCTAAGACGAACACCCACAATCGGGGAAAGGGCACTGTTTAGCACCTTGGTACAAACGTTTGCATGCAAAAAAGTACTGAATTAGACATGGGTAATGCTACCACAGCTATGCACTACAAACCTCAATAGAAGGGTGGCCTATCTCCTTAAATCCGTGTTAGCTTGTTCCAACTGTGACTTTCCAGTATGCACCAGTAACAAGAACAACATTCATCAACTTACCGATTGACTCATGGCTGTCCACACAAAAGAATGACCCTTACTTAGAAGGTTCACAAGAATATGGCGAAATAAACACACTCAGAATTCATAAAACGTTTAAAAATTAGCTGGAGCGTCTGCTTAGATTTTAACAGGAATTCATGAACCGTTTCAGAATAGTTAGAGCGTACGATCAGATTTGAACAGGAACAATCGGTAGAACTACTCTCTGAAGAATGCAGGTGAGGAAGAACGAACAACCGTGGGAATGCCGAATTCTCCGTTTGCAATGAAGCCGCTTCTTCCAGCAACTAACAAACAAGATGTTCAGAGCCCAAAAATGTTACATGTATAAACTGCCACTCAATACTGCCATCTGGGGTTATCATAGATCTTTGATGACCAGCTAAGCTATATCAGAAACAAATTGTGTCAGCGTAACGTGTGTGTTGGTCTTATAATCTCATATCAACTTCCCTGTCTATTTTTAAAGCTGATCACGGGTACGGTTGATAGACTGGGGAAAAGGTTCATTCCGTCTTTATAATCGTTTTGTATGACGGGATTCGAAGAATGGATTTTACCGAGATTCTAATTCTTGTGCAACGATTACAACTAAAAGCCATAACTATGGACTTTGTGTAATCAGTTGCGGCGAAACACAGAAGTAGGACCACCTGGTGATGGGGAAGGTCTGAGGGCGCTGTGGTTCTTGGAAGAGGAGAGGGATTTGGAGGGGGGAAAGTGAGAGATCACGCATACAGTGATGAAATATGAGTCATTAAAAGCTGCCGGAATGTAGTGGGGGAAGAAGAAGATGAAAGAATGTGTACTGTACATTCCCATCCCCCAGTCTTTCACTAACTAAGGTTGCAGTAGTGGTAAGAAGTTTGAACGCACAGAGCATCAATTCGGCCATTGTCGCCTCAGGAGGAGATAATTGCTGATTTGTCCTGAAACATACTTTCCTGGGCAGCCATCTTGCTGAGAGGCAAAGATATCGGTTACAACAAACTGCACTAAACCATACTTGATCGTCATTGTTTCTTCTCTTTATCGGCCGGATTTTCTCTGCACTTCCTAGTAGAATTGCCTTATGAAGGGACACGGCTGGTGGTGAAACACGGGTCAAGAAAAGCAGCCGGGGTGCAGTAGGGGGAAGAAGAGGACGAAAGAATGTGTGGTGATGAGAGGGTGTGGGAGAGAGGGGGGGGGTGTAGGAGGAAGGAAGGGTACACTCTCTTTCCCAGTGTTTCACTCACTAAAATGTCGCATTAGTAGTAGTAGTAAGAATTTTGAATGTACAGAGAATAGATTTGGCCATTGTCGCATCGGAAGGAGAGAATTGGTGATTAGTCCTGAAACAAACCTTCCTGGACAGCCATCCTGCTGAGAGGCAAAGATATCAGTTACAACAAACTGCGCTAAACCATAACTGATAGTCATTGTTTCTCCTATATATCGACCGGAATTTCTCTAGACTTCCTTGTAGAACTTCTTTGTGAAGGGACACGGCTGAGAGCGCTGTGAATGTTGGAAGGGAGTGATGAAATAATATGGGTCATGAAAAGCAGCCAGGATGTAGTGGGGGAAGAGAAAGGAATAGGAATAGGAATATTTTATTAGGCCATGGGCCAAAAAAACATTACATTGGCAAAAACATCAATACTCTATCATAATACACACAAACACCCACACACACACACACACACGCGCACACACACACACACCCACACAGACACACACACACACACACACATACACAGACAGACACACACACACACACACACACACACACACACATCTGCCTATGCTACAATCATATAATATAAATACACACCAAGAAATAATTCGATTTACATTAATAATACAATCTGGCCATGATACATTATATAGGAATAAACACCAGGAAATACATCGAATTTCATTTGTAATACACTCTGTCTATGCAGTAGAAGTACGCACCAAGAAATTCTTAGTCTTACACCAGTATGCTACACCTATGCTACATTGCCATAGGAACACCATAGAATACTTCGAATTATTCCAGTAGTACAATCTGCATATATAGTACATGTCATAGGACAAGGCACCGGGAAATACTTTAACTTACATTAGTGGTACAATATGCCTATACTACATGTCATATAAGAAACATAGTACAATGAATTACATTAGTAGTGCAATCTGCCTAATCTACTTGAAAGACGATAGAATGTGTACTCTACACTCTCTTCCCCCAGTCTTTCACTCACTAACGCGGCAGTAGTCGTAAGAATTTTCAGTGCACATAAAATGTATTCGCCCATTGTCGCTTCAGAGGGACAGAGCCGGTGAATTGTTTTGAAACAGACCTTCCTAAGCAACCAGGATATGAGTCAAAGATGTGACTGCACTGAACGATAAACTGATCCCGACTATATCTGCTATGTAACGGTCGGACCCTTCTGTCACCCAAGCCTATGCAATCGTTGCAGTTTTGGGGCATCCAGACCGTGGGTCAGCATTGGTCTGTTATGCGTAATTTCCGAAGAGTATTCTTTGTTAAACAAGTAAGAAAAGAGTCACTCCAACATGTCAGTTCATAGTCCTAGACATAATCCTCGGGGCTCAATCCCCTTTCCACGAAGATCCTTGACGAAACTAATCACTCCCTCTTCTCAATTTTCTGAAAATCTAACATTCTGTTCAAGTTGAAATCCTGTCATTTATGAAAGAAGCGCAATAAAGATAAAAGTAAAAATAATAATAATAATAATAGTTACTCTCGTAACGCGAGTCTGCCCGGGTCCAGCCTCCAGCTGAATGTGTGGCCACTGATGCGGATAATGAGTGTTGTTGCACGTGATGTCTGTCGGCCGGTCAGGTGACACTGGGGTGCAAAATTCTAACGCCACGCTCAGAGGTCGGCAAGGAGATGCGTATTATATTCTGTTGCCTCACTCAAGCAAAGCGAGCGGACGGTAGTATAAAATCTATCACCGCATCAAGAGGGATTATAACAATAATAATAATGATAATTTTACTAGATTTAGTGTTATGAGGGACGTTGTAAAAGACTCTGACATATTCATTTTGTCAAAATTTGCAAGTTTGTTGGGTGAGACCATCGAACGTATTTATCCACCCTCGTAACTGAGTAGGAAACCTTGCAGACTGAGCTGTTATGATGGTTCAACTTGGAAGAAAATGCATGATTGCTGTGATTTGGCATAGCTGGACGCAGAACGTGCAGGGAGCGGGGACTGTACAAGACGTGTGGTCAGGCAGATGACCGCACAGTAATAGTGCAGTTAACAGAACAAGTAAATGTCATTGTCTGTAATAAACAATAAAACTGGAGAGTCTATAATAAAGACGCGACCAGCGATTCATCCAGGAACTATAAAACTAGGCTCTCTGATACCAGGGCAAGTTTGAACCCCTGTATGAATTGAATAGTAAGTTCTGCTGCATTAAGGAATACAGTATTAGTGATATGGAATATACAGCACTTGCGTTAACAGCACTTGATGAGCCTTGAGAAACGGACGCACATAAATGACCTCCCATTCGCCTTCCTTCTTAAACACTCACACCTCCGACAAAATAATCGAGAGTGACGTCATCACTTTCCTTTTTTTGTTTTTGTTCCCGCTCCTTTCCGATTGGAGCTTCGGCGTTGGTTAGTACTTAAATTAGTCTTTCATACTGTGGGGCAATGTTACTGTCCTAGATCTTAATGTTTTTATTCTTTCACCAACTGACAGTCAAAACTATATCTATTCTGGGGGGGGAGTAGAGTCCCTGATTCGCCAATAAAAGAGCACCACCATGTGTGAAGCTATTAATAAAGTCCTCTCTCTAATGCTTTGGCCCTGACAGGTCCCAGGGGTGGAACGTTAAACCCCAAGCCCTGCTTCCTAATGAGGCGTCCACCAAAAAGTATGCTTTGGCTGTCACGTTTTAACCTTAACAATTGTTTTCTTCCTTTCATTCTGTTAAACAAAATGGCTGCTACATGTATCAACGTTTAGAGGAATTTTACAGCCATATGTGAAATGTTTTATATTTTGTTTGTATTTTAGTTTATATTTACGAAGTTTATAATTTCAAATGATTTACATTAATGTTCCCCGATGAGACACTAAACGTTCACCATGACGTCATGCACCGCAATTCTGACTGACGTACTCTCAAACCAAAGCCTTTTCCTGAAGGTCTTTTGCAGCCTAGTAGACTAACCAATCATATGTCAGGAGTAATTGCAAAGCGTGCATCACAGTATGGGCCTAAAGGTTACAGAAGCCTAATCCGATTTCCCTCTTTAAGCCAATAAACTGTTTTCCCTACTGTCACTTACAAGAAATTACACAATCTAAAAAGTCTTCCTTAGTAATTTGCAGAATTCAATGAGCTTAGTAAAACTGAAGTTTAAAATATAAGTCTTTCATTTCGTTTTCGAGCTGCGAACAGATACATCGAAAGGTGTAAACAATTTAACTAGTTTCCTTAACGACAAGTGCTCCGCAGAGAAGACCACTCCGAAACCGAAGTGAATGACCCAAAGTTCAGGTTTAGTTTACAAAATCAGGAGAGAGAGCAAAATAATTCACAAGTAGGTTCACACATCCAGGGCCCATTCTCCATAATCTGTCCAAAGGACATGTGTTTTACTGTCTACCTAAGGCATATGATAACGTGCTATTTTTATCCAATTAGAAGTCTGTAACCTAAAGGAGATACAGTTAAGTGGGAAGCGGGTACTTCCGTGATAAAAGGCAGATTACATCTATCACTACCAGGAAGTTCACATGCTCGGGTTCATCTTTGATTCAAAATAAAAAGACAACATGGGGCGAGGGCTAACTTGGACTCGACTTACGCTATTTGAGTACTCGAAATGGTTTCTTCAAAATCCTTAGCTGCTGACTTGTTGACTTTAATATCGATAAATAAATAAGGCTTAAGGATGAACCGATCGTTACTAATTGGCAGATCCATAATCGTTGAGTTTGAGCATGTAAAAAAAGGTTAACAGGAATAACATGTATCCAGGGCTTCAGGACAGAGGGCCCGTCGGAAGTGATCTAGTTTCGTCACAATGATTTTTTTGGTTGTTTTTGAATGGAAGCAGATTCCTCAGGACATCAAAATGTAATATTATATTATTCCCAGAGACATGGTCTGTGGTTAGAATGTCCTCATAACTGGCGTCATTAAAAGGAAAAGGCATAATACACTATGACGTCGCGCACGGCAGAACAAGGAATGCTAGCCACATTACCACTATTCTGGTCACAACCGACAAAACTAACTGCAGATGTATGCTGTGTATTGTTGTTATGTCTTTTTATATTTCTCACTGGATAAAGTGCATAAATACTTGCTTTCAGAAGTAGCCAAACCTGGGATTTCACATGAGCTATTCTCAGTCAAGATTTTCGTTTATTCACGTAAAGCTCGGAAGATATGCTGAGACGCCTTTGTTGTAGATATTGCTACGGCCATAGCCGAAATGACTGTATCCTAAAAAAATAATCTTAAAACAATAATATCTGTCAAGCTGAAAGTGGCCTGTACCAGGAAGTTAAACTCGAACATGACAAAAGATATATCTACCTATATAAACTCAATACATGTACATTAAATTGCGTTTGTCCATACACAGATACACTGTTCCTGGACACTGAATTATCAGAACAAGGAAGCTTGAAATAAAAGATTAGCACCTGGTTGTCTCATTTTTCAACATGAATGCATGTTATCTTCCTGCTGGGTGTTTTTGAGTGTCATAAGATCGTAGGGTAGGATTCAAGGTGTTGAATTATACTTCCTTTTGTCTTACTTACCTCTCATACTGGGATATACATCTAGACTAGACTCTATGTCTGAGTCGTATATCTTGAAAGAGAATAACCATAAAATTAGAGCTAGAACTAGGCCTATGCAGTCGATATATAACCGCCAGTGGACGTGTACGTAATCCAAACGTTAATTTTTCGTATTGCTTTAATTACGGGGAACATTACTAATGTTTCGGGAGTTTCCCGTGGTTACCGCAATGCGTTAACTGAAGGAAGGATTATGCATACGGCCCCGGGATGACGACGGTTATATGTTTATATTGTTATTGTGTATAATACTTACATGTCCAAAATGCAGACTACTGTAAGAGTGATCAGTCTGGTTTACATATATGATACGACCGTGTTACTGGTGCGGAAGATTTTCATCGCAACAAGGATACTGAATCGAGGAAAACAATAAGCAGAAGCAGGGGAAAGAAAAGTAGCTCTGTCACTTTGATGATGTTGATGCTGTTGCTGTTGCTGTTGTTGTTGTTGCTGCTGCTGCTGATGATGATGATGATGATGATGATGATGATGATGATGATGATGATGGTATTGCTGCTGCTGCTGCTGATGATGATGATGATGATGATGATGATGATGCTGCTGCTGCTGCTGGAATATGAGGAATGAACGACCTTTAATAGATGTGATTCCTCAGCACCAATCCCATTCAAAAACTTAGATAAAAAACAAAAATCTCCCGGTACATGCCAAATACAAAAAGAAACAAAACGTCCAAGTAAACCTGACCCTATCCCGCTGTTAGTGCTTAGACCACATCTCAATCTGCCAAGAGTCGTTTTAGATGCTTATGAGGCTGATATGTCCTTGGGTACTGGCATTGTCTTTGGCACTGTACCTACCGGCTGTCAATCTCGTAAAGTGTTTTCAAGTTGGTAGAAACTCCCGCTTAATCTTAAGATATTTCTATATATAATCTCTGGATCATGTTTTAATCGCAACTATCATGTTCCTAAGAATCTGGGATTATGCGAAGTCAGCTGCACTGTACCGATGAGCTGCTCTGCATTCATTTCATACCAAAGGATATCAAATGGGCGAACAGCTTTCTAGAATCTTACTTATCTACACAAAGAGATACTCTTAGATTGGACAAAAGCTCTTAAAGATGGTGGTCGGGTCGCGCCATATTGCTACAGAATACACCACTAGCTTAATATTCGGATGGCAACAATAATTAATTGACAACTTGCGTCTGCAGACAGAAGGTCAGCCGGCCTATTGCGCATGTGCGGAAATAGCAATCAGCTGTGTTTACATGATCTTGAGCGAGGCCGTGTGAGTGTAGGTTACCGGTAGCCTAGACTAGTCTACATCTCTTAATTAATTATCACGAAATTCGATATCTAAGTGTGCAGTCTTGTTGCACAGTCACTATGTAAATCAATCTGATCCACAATCCCACATTTGTCGGTACTTGCTGAGGTTAAGACTATATTCACAGCTGACCCAACATTTATCATGCGCTGTCTATCTTTTTCTTTCGATATTTTATGTCTGACCCGGTTTCCAATGTAAAAACAGCTGATTGCAGTTCCCGCACATGCACATTAGGCCGGCTGACCTTCTATCTACAAACGCAAGTCACTTGACTCTCCGGTAACTTCCTCTTCATATCTTCTAAACCTTGGACGAACTTCTGTCCCAGATGCACTGGGATGGAACTAAGCAACCGATAGACAGATGTGGTTACTTTCCAAAATCGTTGTGTTTCAAACCATTCTAGCTAATCTATATAACAGTGTCAGGATACGCTGCCCTTCATTACTTAGTTTTATGTTGACTGTTAACTGAAAATGATGGCATCTGGACAAAAAAACAAAAATCAGATTTTACAGTCAGTTTCACTTCCAATACATGCATGATAAATACATAACTGAATTCATTACTTCCTTGTTTCGGCAAAATAGGGGCTTTACGATACCTGTACAACACGGGGATAAATAAAGTATCTTATCTTATCTTATCTTATCTTATATGTGTTGGTTGTTTTATGTCCCCGCCCCCTTTCCCAGCTGACCTAACCCTACAGTAATTCTCTTCCTTTTTCACGTGACCAGACAATACTGAAGATTGCAAAACACCAGTGCTGCATAATTTTGCCCCTAGTCACCACAGTTCCTGCTTCGAGTTCCCATATTTGGGCGTCCGTCGTGGAGATGGAATGGGATATAATAATAAAAATAACAATAACAATATCAGTGATAATATTTTTACTTTACAAAGTGCGCGGGTAGATCGGGAAGAACCGGCGTGAGTCATATGTTATAATAATATAAAGATACAAGTCCTTCAAAATTGCTCCTTATATTCAGGCTACCAGGATTTAAAACATGGAATATACTAACTAAATGATATTAATAACAATTCTCAGCTAACGTATCTATCCCGCGTCTAAACGTAGAGGTGGAAATGTCGGAATCTTAAATCAGTATGTTTTTTTCCTAGGGCTATTCAGGCATGAAAATGTCTTAGACACCTACTCTGTTGTCATTTTTGTAAATCGTTCATAAACTGCATTATTGTCCTTTCACATACCCGGCCCTCAACCTGAAAATGCACCATTTCCTTTTTTGCTGATATCCTGAATCCGTTTACTTTAGAAGGTTCATCTCATATTATGTTATTTTACAACCCAGTAACTTCCTATCCTATGTGTAATACAAGTTTGAAACGGAGCACTAAGTAATAGGAGTCAAGTAGGATAAAGGGGGAAGTGCTCAAGTGCATTTGAATAAGAATAAAATGCTTTTTCCAAGGATACCATATCGCAAACCGCCCGGCCGAGGAATCGAGCATACAAACCCAAGATCCTGGTTATAGTCCTCAGTTTTTGAGAAACTATTGTACTTACAAGCTGCACAGCCATGCTACACTTGACTACATCGGACATGCAATATATTTTTATAGGAGGTCGTCTATAAAAATGGGGGAGACAGTTTTCCTCAAATCGTTTTCGATACTTTATTCACTCTCCATAACATCCCTTAAGGGTTAATGCCCCGTGAATTCCTCTCGTCTTTGAATGTTTTGAACATGTAGCTTTTGAAGCTGCAATCATGATACTGTACTTTATATTATATACTATTTATATTATTATGATGTCATGCAAGGGGCCATCTTTGAAACTATGTAAGTCTTTCATCTTAAATCCATTTACCTTGTAAGGTTTACCTCAGTCCGTCATGCCCCAGTAACCTTCTCTCTCTCTATATCTATCTATCTATCTATCTATCTATCTATCTATCTATCTATCTATCTATCTATATCTCTTCCTCTCTCTCTATCTCTCTCTCTCTCTCTCTCTCTCTCTTCCTCTCTCTTTCTCTTTCTTCTCCTCTCTCTCTTTGCTCATTTAAGTTACCTTCGTTGTCCGCGTGAAAGTTGGGGTTTTTTTTATTATTATTTTAAATCCAGCCTGTGAACTGTCTTGTGTTTGTTTGTGCTAGAGTGTTTACACGAGACTTGTACTTGATCACTGTGCTGTGTCATCATGTCCCCGTCCCCGAAAAAGGTCAGGATAAGGTCCGGAATTTGGAAATTAAAGATCCAAAACGTGTTCGACGACGTTTTCTTTGTTATAGGCAGAGACCTCTTTATACACCAGCCACGTCAGATTCTGCGAGGGAAACTTCCTGATAAGTACAGTCGATTCGGTTTAATCGCAGCACCTCGGGATCACCAGAAAAGCTTCGATTAAGTTGAAATGGCGATTAAGCGGAAGGCGATTAAGCGGAGTCGATTATATATATGAGACTGACAAACCACCTTGCTCCCTCAGTATGACTTGACACTTTTCAGCAGTCTTTTGCTCGTCACTGAACCTTGTCGGACGAATATCATAAAGGCGAGGCCAAGGACAAAAATTATCACAAGAGACGATACAATAGTTTTGATTTAAAAAATTAAAAAATGTACTGAGGTTAATGCATGCAAATCTTGTGTCAGAACGGTGTGTAAGTGGAATAGAAAAAAAAAAGTCAAATGAGGTACTTGTGAATCTTGAAATTAGCCAAGATTTGCTTCAACGCTATCCATTAGGACGGGCGAGAAACTTTGCTTTTAAGATTATTCCGGTATGAACTATCAGTCAGCTCAGTAAATAACAGACTCGATAGTTTGTTGTCCAGTATAAAAGGCCATAGCTCGAAAGTGGTGGCTCGTAATCCCCAAAACGACCCACCCCTTCTATTCTCCTGTCCCGTCTTCCTCTTCCTCGGCTTTACCCGCTCCCCTCCCCCTCCCCGTCAGCCTCAATCTCCCACCACCATTGGCAATGACATGATCGTGTTTTGAAAATCACGCGGTCTTCAAACTGTTTGGCAGACAATGAAAATGGCCACAATAAAAAAAAAAGGGAGGGGGAATGCAAAGTGGTTTTTATTAATTACCTTTCTGCTCAGATTACTCCTGAGTATCATGACTGGAAGGGTGGTGAAACCTTATGTACATAATTATGTCCATACTCAGGTGTATGAATTTTCGATTGTTATTGTTAGGACAGACATAAGATGGGTCGCTGACCCATGCTTGCCCAGTGAACAGAGGCAAAAAAAAAAATAATAATTCAAACATACATATATTCTTTTTTTAATTACTTTTCTGCTACCCAGAGATTCAACAGATAATCAGTTTTTAAGCTTCTACCGGAAAGCGGTCTTGTTGATATGAAGCTTGGTTCCTCACCCGCGATAGGTTCTGTAAGTAAGATTCTTTTGATATTTTGAACTAAAGGACATTGCACTATAAACATGGTAATAGTACCACACGACATAGTCTAGATGATATCTTGTCAAAAACTGTCTTCCTTTGGCCTGGAATGTGTCACAACGAAACACTATTTATCGAGACTGGCTGCATGATGAAGATAGGGCGGATGTGGTGACACTCGAGGAAGATAACTAAGAAGTTCAAATTTGCTAACAGTTTTTAAGAGAACGAGCATGAGATGCAGTTAGTAAACAACTGCGTATGTGCTTTATTTGAGATATGTAACATGCTGCTTTTGCTGCAGAAGCCATGAAATGCTTAAGTGTCATACAATCTAATTTTAAACACGTGTCGCTATCAATCATCATCGACAAATGAGTGATAAAATTGACAGTGAGGAGTCTCTCCAATGACAGTATATTATCAGAAGGTCAACAAGGTGAAGACTACAGTTTTACGAAATTACAGTCATTTATTATAAAGAGAAGCGTTATAAAATAAACCAGGGAACAATGCAGATGCAACATTATTTCGGCTGATAGTGCCACACAATGACATGATCACACTACTTTGAACTTCGTTTATACGAAAATCTCCGGAGTGTTGCCAGGCTGGCTCCTAAAACGTCAAATTCGGCTTCTTTTCAAGCTTTTTATGCCATTGTTCTTTGACTATTCTTTGGCTGTTTTCTAGAAGTTAATTTTCTTTCTCATTTCCCATCATTCCCAGGTGAAAGCAGTAATTAATTTTTTTTTTATTTTCTATTATACTATACTTTTGTATTGTATTGTATTGTATTGTATTGTATTGTATTGTATTGTATTGTATTGTATTGTATTGTATTGTATTGTATTGTATTGTATTGTATTGTATTGCGCTGCGCTGCGCTGCGCTGCGCTGCGCTGTGCTGTGCTGTGCTGTGCTGTGTTGTGTTGTGTTGTGTTGTGTTGTGTTGTGTTGTGTTGTGTTGTACTGTACTGTATTCAGACAAGCCTTCCGTGAGGTTACCCTATTATGACGAAATGGACGAAGAACAACATAGATCATCCAACATCAGATAGGTATTATCAGCCTTGTTGGTTCTGGAAGATCTTTTGAAGGGAAGAGCAGGGGATGTATGGATCATCATTAGATGACATGTCGTTTAGAGAGGAGCTGCAGCAAACTGTCCATTTCAAGACACCTCCTACTTAATGCTGGGCAGACATGCAGATGAAAAAAAAAAGACTTTTACTGCTTCCATAGGGAAGTTGGTTTGCAGTGTAATGCAGTGTTATGCATCTCATTCATAATGCTAACACACAGACTCATATTTAGCATATATGTAAAAACACAATACTACAAATGAAACACATAACAAAAGTCATTGCTGCTTGGCCGTGATGCAGCACCCTGGTCCCTTCAGCTCTCAAGCCAGGTACTCATTAAAAATTTACACCTGAATCGAGTAAAGAAAGAGGAGGGAAGTGTCTTTCCCAAAGACACCATAAGCCACCCGTCCGGCCCATGACTTGACAGTCTTTAGTTTCTGAGTAGGAATCACAATCCACATGCCCACGCTGCCTCCAAAAGATCTACCGTAGTCTACAGTAGATTTACATGAACCTCTGATTAAGCAAAAAAAAAAAAAACTCAGAAATTTTTGTTCCTGCTTGCTTCCCACACACAATGCCTTAGTATAAGTATGGGAAATTACCCCCGATGAGTCATGCGTGGTATTTCCATCTGGCACGTACCTGTAATTCTGGCAGTCAGTTCTTGGAACTGGGACTATTCTGGGCGGTGACCCGTCGTTTGTCTAGATACCTGCATTCAAGGACAGTATTTTGGAAATTCCATTTTTGTATCCTTTAAAGTGTCAAGATAGTTTGTGCTGGTGTCGAAGTTTCTCGGGCGAAAAACAGGTCAAAGTGGTGGTTCCGGTAAGTTTTTTGGCATTTTTAAAGCGACCTTCAGTGGTGTTGTGAACTGTTGTGGTTGGGGGAGGGAGGTGAAGGGCTTCTCAAACGGCTGTACTGTTTCATTATATCTTTATTTTCTTTCCTAACTGTGAAATCGTTCACCCTCGCAGATCTGGTGAAATCTGATTGCATAATACAGTGGCGGCTCTACTCTTTGGGCAAGTGGGCAAAGCCTACTTAACAGTTAGTGAGTGAAGAAGCAAAACACAATGTACGCATATGTAGTTCCGTACCTTAAGACAATAAGAACTTCCTTTTTCTTTCATTTTGGAAAGTTAATTGGCTTCTTTTTTGTCCATTTTAACACAAGAAGAACAGGTCTCAAAAAAGGACGGTCACATCAAAAATAATTTTCCGTTTTTCAATACTTTTTCTCTCTGAAAATTATCTATGGTGCCCACCAAGTTAGTTTCGCAAAGAAAGAGCATCGTTCTGTTACCAGGCGCGTATGTAATACAACGCAATTAGGAGAGCTAGAGTTACCGGATGTAGCCCTTGTGTCCAGAATAATTAGGGTGCGTCCAGAGTGACGCGGGTTTTCCGCCCGCTGGTAACCAGCTCAAGCCAGCAGGGCCTGCTTTGAAAATTGCCTCTCGTTAACTTACCAAACCGTCCGGAGTGAACGCTTGTTCATGTTGCCAGCGACTGGTGGCTGGCTGCCCGAGCAGGCAAACTTAACAAGAATAGACCTTTCTCATGGAATATTCATGAGCAGGAACGGTGGTACACTCACTTCCGGTGACCAGTACACATGGCTAGAAACTGTTGTGCTTCGCGATGCGAGGCTAGCTCTGATCGATGCAAAGAGCTCACATTACACAATATTGCTTACGATGAAGTTTTCAAGTGTCTGTAAATTGCCAATATGAGTAGGGACCCTAGAAAACTGTTTCAAGTGAATTGATATGAAACAGGACAAACTGGCAACATAGGAATTGCAGCCACATTGTGCAAATGAATTTCTTGCCAGGTAGTTTTTACAGAGTGGAGCTAAACTTATTAAAATCAATTTACGAGTGTTTCAGGACATAGGGCATGGCACTAGAGCAATTCTTTGATAATATTTCTCTTCCCCGAACTTGTGTTGCGCAATTTCACTATGTATCCATATCCGAAAATGTATGTGACATCGCCAGATGAAGATTTCTCTCTTCCATTATAGTGAAGCACGGTAAACCGGAAGTTACTACACTGCCTCAATCCAAAAAATAGCTCGAGAATCACGTGATAACCCTAGATTATTAAGAATGGTCTATGTCGGGGTAATTCTTGTCCGTTACAAGTCGAGGGAAATAGCGAGAGGGAGGTGGGGAGGAGGAGGAGAGAAAGTGACCGGATGTCTCTTTTCCGGGCTTATTCAATTGTAAACACATTGCATCAAACATGGACGCAGAGAAACTAATAACTGAGGTCTTCAAGCGTCCTATGATTTGGGACAAAAGACATAAACTACATGCCAACCGCGCAGTCACTGAAAAGTGTTGGCATGAAATAACCAAAGAGGTGGGATTTGAAGGTAATATTGTAATGAGGTACAGCATAATGCACACCTCTCGGTGTTGAAAGTCGGTTAAGAAGTGAATAGATCCAGTCTAGATTGACTAAACGTTAACTTTTCATTGTTCTCGTCGTAGTTATTGCACTGGAATCTATTCAATCAATTAATATGAAAACTTTCTTAGTCTTTTTTTTTTCGTAGAAATATAGATGTTTGGGTGCCATTTGACTTGACTCTTGACAGTGCTTACCAGCGTTTACCAGCTTTGTCGGCTACCCGCCGACTTGTTGCGGGTTAACCAGCGCAGAAAACCTGCTCTACTCTGGCCGCACCCCTATTCCCCTTCTTCGATCAGCAGCGGCTTGTGGCAAAAACGATGACGTCACTAAAGTTGCAGAAGCTACAGACACCTCTATTTGACAGTGTATTATTCAGCTTTAAATTGAGGTTCTGGTCATCCAAATTCAAACGCAAAGTTTCATAGTGTAAGCCAGATAAAGTATTCTGCATTTTTATTGCTTCAGCTTGATTTTGGATAACACATCTACTGTTCACAAAGGAATTAAAATATTTATACCAACATGCTATCACCCGTCCGCAGAGCAATGGATAGACAGCTTAGCCATGTGGCTAAGACGTATTTGACGTAAGCTTATGGCCGCCAGGCGGGCGGTGGGTGTAACAATTCAGACTTTAGATACTGTAACCCCGTGGGTTGTCTAGGGCCCGCAGAGACGTTATAATATCATTATGACAGACGCTTGAAAGACTGGAGTATTAGGTTATCGTGTGATTTAATATGGTCTGAAGGACGATGCAACTTTCCTTTAATGAATAAGGAAGCAAGGGAGAGAGAGGGGGGATAAAGAGGCTTCGGTTTCCCTCCATATTTACCCTCTGGTGCGCCCCGCCGAGCTCTGATTCATATATGATGGTTCAGCCTTCTACCTGTGCCAGAAGGTCCCACGTGCTCAAGGAATGATATGCCCAATTTTTACTTTTTGGGGGCTTTTCAGTTCGAAGCATCCATTTCTGTTTGGAAACGAGCGGGATGTATAGAACCCACCCTGCCAAAAGAATAGAGCTGCCACTGAAACTTGCATAAAACATAGAACTGATCAAAGACGTAAGGCCACGTCACACAAACCACGGAGATTCTTTAGAATGGTAGACATGCACTGCTGGCCCATATCAAAGCACTCAAGCCAGGATTTTGCATAAATTCCCTCTCCTTAACGAACAAGGAAGTTCATATATTATTCTACAATCATAATTCAGTTCAATTCGGTATGCACAGTTCTTTTGCGCTTTCTCCATGAATACATCTGCCGATGAATGATTTTGAAAGGTTCTCAAGAAAGTAGAGGTCGTGGATTTCAAGAACGCAATATTGTTTCTTCATAGTTATTTGTATGAAGGGAAGTGGGGAAAAAAAGTAATTAAAATACGACTTTTATTTATCCCGTAGGGAAACTGATTTACAATGTGATACAGTGTTATACATTTCACTCATAATACAAATACATAGAAAAATACACATCACACATGTAAAAAAAAAATATTACAAATGAAATACAACGCAAAGTCATTGCTGGTCGCCAGCGCTGCAGCGCCCTGGTCCCCCAGCTTTAAAGCCAACTCATTTACACCTGAGTTGAGTGGGGAAAATGGAAGTCAAGTGTCCTTCCCATGGACACTACAATGTAAAGCGCCCGGCCGGCCTGCGAGTCAAGTACACAAACATTAGACATGGAGTCTTCAGTTTCTGAGTACTACTCACAAACCACATGGCCACGCTGCCTCTCATAATGGATAAGCCCTCGTACATGCAGCTATTTCTTCCTCTATGTTCTTGTTAATCTCTCTCCAGGACTGCATTCCTTGTCTACTCATTCCCCTCTCCTATCCCCCACCTAAACAAACCTCAAGTTTTACTTATTCAACCATCCAGTCATGTTCAAGTTTACTAATCTACACCATTCGTATAGTACATACATAAAGACACTACATCTGCAGTGGCCGTTTACAAGTTATGTCCCTATGATATATCCTTGGAAGTCCTCGACGCGTGGCCGCGTCAGAGTTATTAGGGAAAAGGAGAAGTCCCTACTATTCAATCTTTCAATGGTGCTCTCTCTTCCTTAACCGTGCCTAACACCAACGCCAGTGCACCGTGGGAATATTGAAAGTTTTCACCCAGCGGACAAAGGAAACTTCCTTGTAAATTGACATGAAGATTTGGGATTAGATCTACTTAATGTTAATGGGCCCGGTGACATTGCACAGTGGTTGTGCAGGTAAGGGGCTCATGCATTAGTAGAAACCAGTCGTTTCTCAGGCACCCAATCTCATGTACTTGGAGAAAACTTGCTGGGCCGAATTTTCCTCAATCTGTAATATGAATACCTGGCTACAGGTAAAGAAAGATATTGTCAGAGTGCTAGTGATCAGCGCCTATAAATGACAAAGGCACTATGTGCTCCCGGGGAGTTGAGAAAGTCCGAGAGTGATAAGACCTGCTGAGTTAACAACAGTGAGCAGGATTAGCTAAAAATTCAATTTGGTGGATAATACGTTTTGTCATATGGACGGATTCCCCAGAAATCCGATTTTGTGAAGTTCTACAGATCTTCTGTACAGACAAAAGACACTGGGTCATTTTCCTAACATTAACTCCCGGAATCCACTAAGTGGCGCTCTAGATTCACTCCATATCCATTATATGTCAATAGCATATCTTTTTCATAAATCCATGCAGCAAAATTTCATCCTAAGGTTCTCAGAGGTACCCAGTCTTATCATGCAAAATTTGACATCTCACATCTGGCGGAAAAGTGCAAATCAGTGGCCGTACGCATAATTCATACGTTAGTTAACGCAATGCGGTAACCACAGGAAACTCTCAAAACCTAAGTAATGTTCACCGTGGTTAACGCAATACGTCAATTAATGTATGGATTATGCATACGGCCACAGCTCTTTGTAATAAGTATGCATAAAGAGCAATAGATGTGACCACCGGCTGGCGAAGGTTTTTTACTCATGGGGTATTTTGTTGTTGGTGGGTTTTTTTCTTTGTCAATTTCAAGACGCACCTGATATTATAAATTGCAGTATCGGTTTGAAAATGCTTGCAAGTTGCTTATGATGTCTTAGATAATGTCTCTGCAGTCAGTAACATGTTCATTTAATTGGTTATCAGATTTACAAAGCCAAATAGCAGAAAATGGCCGGAGGATCTTTTCGCCCGGAGTTTGGTTCGATAGTTACAGTCCGTTACATTTAAAGATTAGCCCATTTCATGCACACACACAGATGCCCCAGGTACACTGAAGTGACAGGTACAAAGCACGGACACAGCCTATCAGTGAGAGTTCCGACCGACACAACCCCACCCGACACACCTCCCACACTCGTTATCTTCACGGGTACCCGAACGATGTGGTACTTGACACTGACTGTTAACAAAAGTACACAATGATTATCACGCTGTAGCAGCTACGTTCCATCAACAATAAAAATCGCGACTTTGACCTTCACGTCAGATCCACAAGCACATAATCATTGTGTACCTCACCGTGTATAGATGGCGCTTGGATGCGACTAGTTCAGAAATTGCAATAGGGAAAGCCAGTGAAATGGTAAACTGGAGATGCTGAGAGTAGATGCTTATATGTCATGTTGACATGAGTTAATAAACTTTTTGAAACTTGAAATGACAGAGATAATACAACTATCTTATAGTGAAATGAACTAATAATGCGATTTGAACGCCTCGTATCGAGGCTAATACCCTCTCACTCGACTAATTACCCCAGCAGGCCTGTTCACTCTAAGACTTTCTCCACTCCCAGTGGAGCATACAGTGTCGCAGCCTATTACAGGCGTTGATTATTAGCATTCTGACAACTTCTTCCACTGCCTATAGCCAAGTACCCATTTTACTGAGGACTGAGAAAATGTGAATGAAATGCCTTTTTCAAGGCATTTACTACACGACCATGGTCAGGACTCGAACCCACGACCTTTAGATCTTGAGTCCAATGTCGTAACCATTTGGCCACGATGCTTGAAAGTGAAATGATAATGGGACCTGTATCTACTTCGTTGAGAAATTATTTTACAATGTCATGCAATGTTTTGCGCTTATCTCAGTCGCTTCCCTTACCTTTAGCTCACTGTATTTTTTTTTCTGTCCAAGTTTTTTTTTTTTTTTGGATGCTGTGTGCTTCTTAAGTAATGTTATGTGAAAATGCCTGGCTCATGGCGTAAGTTGGAAATAAACTTTACTTCTGTAACCTAATTTTCAAAACTATACACATCGCGCAATTAACTACACAACATTTCAAATGAAATACACAGTACAAGAAAAGATCATTGTTGGTAGTGTTAAAACGAAGAACAGAGAAGGACCTTAATGTCTTGAAGCATTTCAAAATGAGCCGTATGTCGCTTTCTGACTAATCAAGTTACTGGTATGATCTAAAAGCTGAATGTGAGTGCCTACATTAGATGGAGAAAAAGTTTTGACCTAGCATTATCCTGAGCCGGAATAAGTCGTTTGAAGTGGCAGGGCATCATCGTACGAAATAGAAACAGAAATATAGGAAAATCGTGAGTGGAGAACAGTTTTTTCACCATAAAACTCATCAATATTTCCCCCACGAAAACCTCAATATATCAACAATTACTAACCATTCACCCATAAAATCAATAGTTTTGTGTACGAAAATATATTTACTCTAGATTTCTGTAAAAACTAAAAGCAAACTCAATATTGTATAGCCCCAGTCAGGTTCCAAGTCTAGCGGTTCTTAGTCCATCGACATAATCCTAATTCTGACTGGTTGCAAGACACAATTAAAATGATGGTGGAAATTGAGCCCGGCCTGCAGTGATGAATCTCTCAGATGTTTCCACTTCTCTAGTCTCAGCTTCTCTTTCTTTCAATCCTTCTTTTTTTCTCTTCCTTTTCCTTTTAACAAAACAAAACAAAACAAAAAAAATTCTGGTCACCCACAACACAGTGAATCTTTTTGCATGACCCAAGAACACAGCTAATTCAGGTTTGTCATTAATAAGCATCTGCAACCAGTGAACCACCGACCGCATAATCTGTGCCACATCAATCATGCATGTTCATCCGTCCCATCATTTGTGGTATGTTTGATATTGTCAGTCTGCCACCAGATGCGATTTGGGCTCGAAAAATACAAAAATAAACCTCCGACCTGCGGTTCTTTTGGACAAAATCCGTCCGGCTAACATGTGATAGCGAAGGGTTTATTTCGTATCTTACCCTAAAGATATCGCATTATTCTACTACAGGTATGAAGATGCCAATGTATTTTTCACTAGGCACTGTTGGCTATATTAGGTTTTACACCTCTCATTAACTTATCCTGGGGTGCTGTTTCAAGATACTTTCCAAATATGTAGTTTAGCTCTTCCTCCAAATTTTGACACAAAGAAAAATGCACCTGAACCAGTTAGATTTTGAGAACTTAGGCAGTGAAGCAGACACCCTAATATTTTAGGCCTTTTCACTCAGTAAACAGGGTAACCTTACCCACCTAGCAACAATCACAAATTTTATACTTGAGTGACTAAACCTCACCTATTCTGAGTCTACACATATATTTGCACCTATCTAAGCCTTTGAAATTAAAATCCAACCCCTTCCCCCCCTCCCCATGGCCAATATTCTGATTTTATAGGAACTATTTAAAATTGCATATTTTTATGCCAGGTGCTATTGGCATCTTCATACCTACACGAGCCTGCATTCCCCCTTCCTCTTCTTCCCCTGTCTCAGATCTAATAGCGAGCAACATTTTCTTATGGCGTACCCTTTTCTTCTCTCTCTCTACTACTAATAGCTACTAGTACTACTACTACTACTACTACAACTACTACTACTACTACTACACGCTGTCATCATTTCGGCTCTCTTTTCTTTATTTTTTGTTCTCTTTCTTTCTTTCTTTCTTTCTTTCTTTCTTTCTTTCTTTCTTTCTTTCTTTCTTCCCCTTCTCTCCCTCCCTCCACATTATAAACGCCAAACGCCATCAGTGTCAGCCGTCAATAACACGCTTTTCACCATCAGTGGAACATGTGTTGCCCCTGCAACGTTACTCAAGACGATAAATTGAGAAACCCGGCGCAATTAGTAATCCATCAAAATAGCCCAGGATAGTCGGGCCGGCCTAGGAGAACTTTGCACATTACAAACACTGTCTAGCCTGCCTATGAGGTGAGTAGTCTAGTCTAGATGCCCATATCATTTTTTGACAGCGTTCCAAATGTTTTAATTTGACCTATAAGGTAATAGTCATAAAAAATATATAGTCTAGTTGTAGTGTAAATATTGATATACGGTTACCTTTGTTGAGGTCTTTTGGGCGATTCTGATAACTCCCTCAGTATTCATGCCTGGGCTCATAGAAATAAGGTTGCATACACATTTAGGAAGGTATAGCTATCTTCACGCTAACTAAAAAGTTTGTAAGCAATCGCATTTCACCCTCCATTCAATTGTTTGCCTCCTAAGTCGTCATCATAGACGAAACTCAGAATCTGCGCATTAACGATGGGATTTTTTTAACCATCGTAAGAAGTACATTCACTTTGCATATTGAACGCTACTTAGGATGCTTTCAGCACTTACGCACTAATGCCAATCTTACGATGGTATGCTCTTATATGCGTGTTGCATGATGTACTGGATGTAATATCGAATATCTTTTATTCTCACATTTTCCCCTTGCTGGTCTCCGCTGGTTTCTGTAACAATCCCCTTCTCTAACGACAGCACCGATTCCATGACTTGTCTACGACTAAATGAACTGTATCATCTGTGCTGTTGTTAGAGATAGCCCATAGTTTATATTATAAAAATGGTAATGTATAATAATGCTTCATTTTACATCAGACCTAACTCTC
>JAWQUT010000882.1:5781-24947 GCA_033807755.1 Ellobium chinense
TTTTAATTGTTATGAATTAAAATGTCTCAAATTATTACATTATTTAATCTTTATTATTATAACTGGTAAACACAGTAAGTGGAGGTACAGGCACAGACTAAACAAGAATTACAAAAACAAAAACACAAAACAAGAGAATGAGTATGATGGAAAATGCTCATGGAGTTTATTTGAATAAGAAAACATTAATGCAACCATTTTCTGGCAGGTCGCGGCAGACTGTCGGAAATGGCTTCAACGATGTGGAAATTCCAAGAAGAGCAAGAGGTATGGTTGACCGATCTTAATATCAGAGCATAAAGACTGGAGGTCTCAGTATCATAATTATTTCAGATATGCAAATGACACAGCACTCACAGCAAGCAACATCACAAAATAGTATGAAAGAAATCTTACACACAGGTTATGCACATAACAAGAGAAAAAAGCAGGTACTTCTTGCACCCTTCGTTAATCACAACGAGCTAAAAATATTAAAAACATCAGCAGGTCGTGGAGATAATAAGCTTTCGTTTCATATCACTTTCGCCCGAATTAGTTTTTTCTTTCCCTAATGAATTAAAGAAATCACTAAAATTAAGAATTTCACTCCTTTGTATCAAGGAAAAAATGGCAAAGGTTTAGGAGTAGATTCATGACAGAGCAAACTATGTCGCCAATAGCATAGTCCCCCTTGCGGTATTTAGACCTTATATAGCATAAACAACAGTGACGAAGACATTCTTGGTAGTGTTGCGCCACTAGGAAGAGGACAGTGGGTATACTCCACCTCATGATCAATTGGGGCAAGGGGTATAGAATAAGAAACTACTAACATTTATGTTATGTTCCTGTCATTTTCTCTCGTCAAAATTTAGCCCATAGCAAAGAAGCCCCCATAAATGGAAAGGCTACAGTTTACTGCGTGAAATCAAACTAATAATATTCATTACTCTTACTAAATGATAAAATGGCCCATATAACAAGCAATAACAAGTGTAGGGCCCTACTGAATACTGCAAAAACCTCAAGCTGTTCACAACATTTATAACAACCATGAAAGCAGGTAACTGAAATGTATAGCATCACTAAGTCATAGAACCCTGAAATAACTAACAAATAATTATTAAGTTACTAATCAATGCCATGATGGTGCCCAAAAACTACAAGCAGTGGGAATTTTAAAAAATCGGATATTGGGTATTGCTCAAGAAATATCAGAATAAGAATGGGTGTTGCTAAACAAAAACTGGTATAGTTGAATAATATGTTGAAAACAATGATCAAGCGTCTCATATGCTCATGGCTGCCTATTACGTATTGGTGTGGCTTGGACATTAATAAACCAGATGACAAAAACAAGCTCAATGCATTACAGGTAGCCTACCATCTCTACGGTAGAGTGAACAGAGAAATGAACAAACGAAGCATCCTATTACAGCTGTCAGTGAATAAAAAATTACTTTCAAGTATCAACACAAGAAAGCTTTAATACCTTGGTCATGCCAATCCTAGCAAAACAACCCTCATGTCCACTATTTACCAAGGGAAATTTGAAAAAGAAAAAAAAAAAAAAAGGGAAAGAGAGGAACCCTAGCATGAACAATTCCATACAATGGCAACTTCAGAAATACCATTGGCATACACATCAATGAGGTCATACTTGACAGCAGAAACAAAAGTATGTGGAGGACTCTCATGGCAGTAACTGAGCAATCCCAATTTGAATATGAAGATGACAGAGATGTATGAGAAAAATGGGATGACATGAGATTCTAACTTGGTAACTGGTTATAGGTATGTGTCACGAGTCAGATAGTCGGTATCTATAAACAAGTTGTTATTAAGCGGAATGTTGTCTATTTGTTGTGAACAGTCAGCAGCATGAAAACTGCTAAAGATCATGGGAGTGAGTAAAGCGTGGAGTTGTTAGGGGCTGATTAGCGAGCAAGTCTGTGTAGTAACTTCACTGCGATCTAAGACGTCGAGCTGAATAGACGGACGCAGTCAGGCTCTGAGAATAAGCCAGCGAGGGCTGGTAAGTTTACAAAGTAATAAATGATAGTGGTGATAAGTATATTACATAGTTGTGATGATGGTAATGATGCAACTAGGTTGTATATGAGAACTTAAAGTAATTGTGATAGGGATTCATTAGTGTAGGAATAGATGTGGTTAGTGAACTAGATGCATACAATGGTGATTACGGATTCTAAACGTATTCAGCGTGCTGTAGAAATACTACGTGTGATACATTGGGTGCGTGTTATCATAGAGATGTGTAGCTGTGTTAGTTGCTTGTGGGAAGGGTAGATGCGGGCAGGGGTTGTGTTAAGGTGTGTAGTGAGTAAGTGGAAGGTCATTGTGTATGCTCGGATGATTAGTAGTGAATGGTGAGTGCATAGTAAGTAGGTGGTATTATATCGATGATATTATTCTTTGTAGGTGACGGGGTGGGCTAGAAGCCACCGTCGAAAGTTATAGTGTCAAGGCCAGACAGTGCCAGTGAAGCCAGTAACCCAGGCAGCCGTAGTGGGCAGGTGATTCCAGGCCAGGGAAAGTGAGGGCCTGAGAGGACCAGATAGGGGCCTCCAAGCTGAGTGATTTGGCGAAAGCATTCGCGAATCTCATAATGTTCAGGGAAGAGAAGTTTAATGTATATTAGTTAATGAGCTGTACCTTAAATCGTAAGGTGTTCTGGAGTGGTTATACCGTTCTGGGAACTAGAACGTAAAACGCACTAAGAGGTAGTGCTGAGGCTGAGGCCAGTGTCATAATTTAAATGATGTTGTGAAGGCAGTGGAAATAGTATTTTGATATAATTGTAATTATTGTATTGATTAATAAATGTGTGAGCCTGATCGGTTGTTCTGTTGATTGTTCGTATTGTCTTAGTTGGTTGTTATAGTTTAATTGTTTTGTACATAGGTACATATTCCCAATCTGGGATATGTTACAGTATGTAATATTGATAGTGATTAATAGGTGAGAATATTTTGCGCTACTGGTTTACAACTTTTATAATTTGAATTTAAGCGAACTTGCCTTTCTATTTTTTATGAAGAATTTTATTTGTGACCAAGTACGCTGATGAAGTACAGGTTCCTTCCTCAAGGTCTCTGTGCACTCTGCTTTGCCTGGGAGCTGCGGAATTCCAAAATATTTACCTAGGCATCTCTTCACTGCATTTATTTCTTCATCACTCCAAGGCCTCTTTACAACAGGTTGGGCACATCTTTTCTGCTTCACAGTGTTTGAATAATTGGTAGAGAAACTTATGGTTGAGTTGCATGCATATTGAGCTTCAACTGATAGGTCTTTTGTTCCTCCACTGTCTTCATCATCACTTTCCTCAAACTCCACTTCTTCCTCCTCGGTTATAGTGATGTCATCTAGGTTCTTTCCATTGCAACCACTAATGTTTCCCTTCTCCAACTGAAGGAGCACTTTGCTAACTTTGGCTACTTGATACGTATCCTCAGGCAGCCGGTAGAATGTCCTGTGGACTCTGATATCATGACCCATGAATGAAGCCAAAGCATCCAACTCATTATCCTTCAAGTTTAAGAGCTGACAGATAGTTCCAACGTGTTTTCGCAAAGATGTAGTTGTCAAAAGATCAGGTCTTGCAGCTCCACAATCATGTGCATATTTCCGTAACACGTCTGACGTCCTCAACGTACCAGATGAAAGAGCGAAGATGAATTTGTTTTTATCAGAGATGCCACTCACTTCTCTAAAGTCTATAAGGAGATCAATGCTTTCCTTATGGCTTTGTGTGAGAAGCACAGGTACACGTCGACCTCTTTTACCACGGATTTCTACTCTGTGAAGTTGCTCAGCCAATTTTCTCTCAAATGGAGTCAGTGTCTCCAGCACCTCTTCCTGGCTACATTTTCCATACATAACACCATCCTGGTACTGTTGTAATTCCATTCTCTGCATCTCTCCCCCTCTTCTTCTGTTAAAGAGTGACACTTGAGCCAAAGTACCCTCTGCAAGCTCTCGCCAGCTATCTGGGCTAGGGCAGGTCTTAAGTTCCTCCTTTGCCATGTCAACTTTAACATTAAGGCTGTCATAAAGCTTTTTCAAGTCCTTAGCCAGGGGAATCCTTTTGGCTTTATTATACTTGTGACCATGCAGAGTATTTAAAGCACAGGAAGATATTTCATGGGCCCAATCAGATTTGTACAAGTCTATAAATCCTTCTGCTTGTCTCACTTCCTCATCATTGCCCTCTTTCAGTGCATTTGACCTGATAATATTGGCACACATCTGGAGACTATACCCCAATTTCAGTGCTAAAGATGGAACTCCATACATTGCACTCTGTTCATCAAATCCTGATACATTTCTGACGGCTGCAACGACAGAGTTGAATTTGGTTGGATCAATGCAGTCTCTGATAGAACGAGTATTAATCTCAGCTTTCTTCATTTCGATCAGGAACTTCCCGAGTTCTCGCATCTTCTGCCGAATATACTGATACTGATGGGGTTGTTTGACACTGTTTCTGAACATATTCTCTCTTAACTGGCATATAGTGTGATCTTTGTTGATCTCTAAGGTAATAAGATCAGGGGCAAGTTTGTTGATTATGTTAGTCTGAAACAAAGAGTTTTGTGAGTGATGACTTGTGCATGAAGCCAAGAGAGGATCAACATTTCTTTCTTTTTTCTACCCAGAATTATTCTCAATTTTAACACACTTTCTCTTATGTCTCCAAAGGTCATGTTTCTTATAGAGGCCTAAGCACCCATCACATGTGGTGAAATCTTTTATCAAACCTTCCTCTGTGGGCCTTCTTGCTGCAATTAACTCTCCTTCACCAGTTTTTGCTACAGTGTCGTTGTGAATAAAATCACCCCTGTTCATTAACGTTTTTAAAGCTGCTTTCCTTTCTTTTGAATTCTTTGGAAAAGCAAAAGCCCGGGCCACTTCGACTTCTTGTGAATGTACTCTGGGCAAATGTTTGCTTAGCTTGGAAAATAGTTTGGAACAATAAACGCACATGTGCTTCTTGTCCCAAACCCTTTTATGCGTATTTTTATGTCTTCCAACAGATAGCTTTTTTGGGACTGATGACTGGCTTAAAGCAGGAAATTCATTAGGGTAGACAGGAGATGAACTGCAGGAATCAGGGCAAGTATTCTCACATTCAATGCGATTTAATGTGATCCCATAATCAAAATTTTTGTCACTCTCACTTTCACCCACACTTATCCCAGGATCAACATCCATGTCACCCTCATTTTCACTTTCTGTTCCACTTTCCTCTGTTTCAAAGTCCCTTGGATCCCATTCACTGCTAGTTTCCATATGCTGTGGCCCCAGATCACTTTCGGAGTCACTTTCAGAATGACTGCCTTCACACTCTCTGTCTTGAAAGTAGAAGGTTGAGGTTGAAGCAGGATTATGAGTTCTTATTCTTCTGCAGCTCTCTGATTGCAAGCCGGCATTGTACTCCTCTGAAGCAGGTGGCAAATCAGCTATCTGTTGTAAAATGAAAAATCGAAAAGGTTATGAAAAAATTGTTCAAAACATAACCTCACAGAAGTTGTGTCAAATCAGACAAGAAATATATACAAAACAACAACAACAACAGCAACAACAACAACAGCAACAACAACAACAACAACAACAACACCAACAACAACAACAACAACAACACATCAAACTACAGCCTACACTAACAACTACCCAAAGATACAAAAAAGTCTTGTTAACTCTCTTAATGTGTTTTAAAGACGTTATAAGTGGGCAGTGTTGTGAAATTCAAATATAATTATATAATGGTTTTACAACTTACATTTTAGAAAACTTTTTATTATAAACTTTAAATTTCATCGCCTAATCCCTTCACCTGACATCTGCAGACTGCAAATAGCAATATACAAAATGCTCATCTTTGAAAAACTTGATGCTTAGTAGAGAATGTTCAATTTCAAAGTTGTGGCTTCCCAAAACAATCAGTATTATGGAAAGATAAGATCATAGTTATACCTATTTCTCTAAAAACAAGTATCTGATCTCTAAACAAATCATTTCCTTTCATGTACTATGATAGTCTTCAATCTAATATCAATGTTCTTTTGTAACAAGAAAAAAACAGCCTCACCTCAGCTTTCCTCCTGTTCTCCCCCATCTGTCTATTCAGCTCATCCTTCGGAATGGGGATTCTACACAATGAGGCAGTAGCAGGTTTGGGCTTTATCAGCTTGGGAACCTGAAAGAGAGATTTGACTGTGTATGTCTGACGATTTTTTGTTTTTGTTTTTGTGGGCCTTATCTCAGAGATGCCAACCCAGAAATTTTAAAATGTGTATTCAGGACCTGAAATTGACAGATTTAGGTCGGCAATCAAGTTGACCACTTTGATTTCAACACTGAGGGTTTATTTTCTGAGAGTTTCTACTTTCTTTGCTGCCTCAGACTTTGGCCCGAGAAAGTCTGTAAGAGGAACAGACTTAGAGGTCTGCAGCTCCAATTCTCGATGTTTCGCGCCTCTGTTGTGCCTTCTGATGTCATACTTGCCAGAGCTAGCGATGGAAAAGTCTTTTTCGCAAATCGTGCAGGCGTGCTAAATGTTCTCCCTGTTTACTTACACTAAATTTCTATGTCACGGTATACCGTGGTAGAAAGCTCTGCTGGGTTGGTGCAGACTCCTGCTTTTTCCGCAGTAACCCTTCCATTGTGAGCACACTACTGGTTTCTGATGCGTGCCTAGATGGCGGGATCGCTGAAGGCCAAAACATGACCGTGTGGGTTACAGGCCTGTAATTGTACTGTCACTACTGGGTCCTATTACTTAGGGGTTATATTTCATCTCCCCTTTTCCCTCTTTTGGCATGCCCTGCTTCCTGTAATAAGGGCTCCAGGGGTGAAATTTTAATATCATGGGAAACTGTGTCCATTTTACTTTATTTTACCAGGCACTATTTAGCCCTGGGCTGGAACTGCCAGGTCAAGGGTGTGCTCAGACGGAAGAGGAGGGGTTTGGCATTGACCAGTGAAAAATGTAGGCTCTGTTTACAAATAGCAACCAAGCTCAAAATTTCAATGGGCTTGCTAGGGTTGGGTCAGTCTTTACATCTGGGACACATAATGAGCTTCAGCTCAAAGTGTTAATATAGCCCATAGAGGAAAAAAAGGGTCCAATCCCATTACACTTTACAAGTCTGTAACCTGCCGCGAAGCGATCCTCAACCGAAGGAAGTAACACCATGACGACCATAGACATTAACAATTATTGTATCGATACGGTCCATTCGTTGGTCATATAATGAACAATAAGTATAAGGACGGTATCGTCGGCATCTTATTAACAGCATGTAGTATCGCCCGCTACGAAAAAGACGAAAACACTTCCGGCCAAAAATAAAACTCGCTCCCGGAACGAGTATGCGAAAGAAAATCCGGTTTTTGCTTATTATTCGCAGGTTTTGCCCAATGTTGAGTATCTGCGTATTCGAGGTTAAAAATGCGTATAAAATGCGTATTTTGCGTACTGGTTGGCATCTCTGTTATCTCAATAAATTTTAATCACTGTTAAGAGCTTTTTTGGATCATTCACATAGGGCATGAGATTTTTATTGGTTTCTAATCTATATTGACATGAAAAGTACATGTGTGACAAGTTCTTTTCAATAAGATAGTTTATATGTCAAATCTGGATCCATATATTCTTTATTCTCTTTAGTCCATAGCATGCATCACTACCCAATGTTCCGATATGAAAAGGTCAAAATCGGCAGTCCTATTACATCTATCTAAAATCACATCTTTTACAAACATCAAATTGTTAAGACTGGAGGAGATAGGTGGAAAGCTACCCGCTTCTTCATTCATATTACAGATGTGAAGCCCAAATAACAAATAACATTTTTAAGGTGGGAGTAACTACTTTAGGATAAAAATGTCCCCCAAAGGCAAGAAATTCACATATTACTGTGAAAATTAGTATCTGATTACCAAATATATCATTTCTCTGCATGAACTATGCTTGTCTTCAGTCCAAGATCAAAGTTTTTCTGTAACAAGAAAAAGCAGCCTCACCTCAGCTGTCCTTCTGTTCTCCCCCATCTGTCTATTCAGCTCATCCTTCGGAATGGGGATTCTACACAATGAAGCAGAAGCAGGTTTGGAATTCATTAGCTTGGGAACCTGAGAGAGAAAGATAGGATGTGTACATCTCAAGATTTTTTTTTGTGGGCCTTATCTCAATGAATTGCAATCACTGTTAAGTGCTTTGGATCATTCAACTAGGGCATGAGATTTTTCGTGGTTTCTAATCTCAATTGAAATGAAAAGAACATGTGTGACAAGTTCTTTTCAATAAGATAGTTTATATGACAAATCTGGATCCATATATTCTTTATTCTCTTTAGTCCTTAGCATCCATCACTACTCAATGTTCCGATATGAAAAGGTCAAAATCGGCAGTCCTATTACATCTATCTAAAATCACATCTTTTACAAACATCAAATTGTTAAGACTGGAGGAGATAGGTGGACAGATATCCACTTCTTCATTCATATTACAGATGTGAAGCCCAAATAACAAATAACATTTTTAAGGTGGGAGTAACTATTTTAGGATAAAAATGTCTCCCAAAGACAAGAAATTTACCTATTACTGTGAAAATTAGTACCTGATTACCAAATATATAATTTCCCTTCATGAACTATGCTTGTCTTCAGTCCAAGATCAAAGTTTTTCTGTAACAAGAAAAAACAGACTCACCTCAGCTTTCCTTCTGTTCTCCCCCATCTGTCTATTCAGCTCATCCTTCGGAATGGGGATTCTACACAATGAAGCAGTAGCAGGTTTGGGCTTTAACAGCTTGGGAACCTGAAAGAGAGATTTGACTGTGTATGTCTGACGATTTTTTGTTTTTGTTTTTGTGGGCCTTATCTCAATGAATTGCAATCACCGTTAAGAGCTTTGGATCATTCAACTAGGGCATGAGATTTTTCGTGGTTTCTAATCTCAATTGAAATGAAAAGTACATGTGTGACAAGTTCTTTTCAATAAGATAGTTTATATGACAATCCTGGATCCATATATTCTTTATTCTCTTTAGTCCTTAGCATCCATCACTACTCAATGTTCCGATATGAAAAGGTCAAAATCGGCAGTCCTATTACATCTATCTAAAATCACATCTTTTACAAACATCAAATTGTTAAGACTGGAGGAGATAGGTGGAAGGAAACCCGCTTCTTCATTCATATTATAGATGTGAAGCCCAAATAACAAATAACATTTTTGAGGTGGGAGTAACTACTTTAGGATAAAAATGCCTCCCAAAGGCAAGAAATTCACCTATTACTGTGAAAATTAGTATCTGATTACCAAATATATCATTTCCCTTGATGAACCATGCTCGTCTTCAGTCCAAGATCAAAGTTTTTCTGTAACAAGAAAAAACAGCCTCACCCCAGCTTTTCTCCTGCTCTCCTGTTTCTGTCTATTCAGCTCATCCTTCACAATGGGGATTCTACACAATGAGGCAGTAGCAGGTTTGGAATTCATCAGCTTGGGAACCTGAGAGAGAAAGATAGGACTGTGTACATCTCACGATATTTTTGTCTGATCTTGATGAATTGTAATCACTGTTAAGAGCCTTGGGTCATTCATTCTAGATCATGAGATTTTCATTGGTTTTCTGATCTATTTTAAAATGAAAAGTACATGTATGACATGTCCTTCAATAATAATAAGATAGTTCAAAGGACAAATTTGGATCCAGATGTTCTTTATTGTGGTTAGATTCAATCAAACCACAATGTCCCAATTCGAAAACGTCAAAATTGACAGTCCTATTATATTTATCTAAAATCACACCTATACAAACATCAAATTGTTAAGATTGGAGGAGATAGCTGAAATGAAACCTGCTTTTCATTCACATTACAAATGTGAAGCCCAAATACTCTCCCCTCACAGCCACCCCACCATATTCTCTTATTACAAAGGCCGAATCTCTTCTGATAATTAGAAAGACACTTGAAAGAAATAATCAGGGTTTGGGAGTTGGAGCCAGAGTTATGAATAAAAGTTTGAGGAATTTCTAGGAACTGAAGTTTGGAGGGTTAAATTTCTAAGGCCGAAGTTGGAGTTGGCCTGGCATGTAAAGTGTGGAAGAATGGGAGCTTTTTGCTCAGCATACAGTCAGAGTTCCACTTGTCAGGTTGGAGTTTCGACATAACTTGGAAAGCCTGACAAAGAAATGCACATTCTTGATCTTACCGATGAAAGTCCAGCAATTTGTGATTTCTCACCTCTTACTTAATCATCTATATCAACATAAATACTCACCTCTCTGCCCTTTATTATTCCTTCCTTTTGCAGGAGTTTGAAGAGAGTGCTGGCATTTTCAATTGGTTTCTGAAGTGAAATACAGATCTGTAATGAGGCTCATACTAATTTACATGATACAAGGTTAGAAGAAAGTTGAATGTTCTTATATTTAATTGTTAACATAGTGGTAACCTAATATTTCCTTGCCATTTATGGTAAAGCAGTGTTGATAGCCTAATTGCTTTGGGCTGCTGGCTTGGGATCATACGTGTCAGGTTTAACTTACTATGAAAATGAAGCATTTTGTCTTTGGAGAAACAATTTACACAAGATTTCTGCACCTGACCCAAGTGGAAATGGGTAAATGGTAAAGAGAATAAAATCACTGATGTTACATTCCTAAGTTAGGTTTTCGAAATCTTCAATGTTTACCTTTTTTACTGTCAGGTATTATCAAAAACAATCAGTGAAATTGTAGTTGATGATTTACAAAAGCTTAAAGACTCTATTGTTATTCAATACCTGTTAAAAAGTCACGACCAATGGGAAAAGAAAGTAGAGGTATAAACTCTGACAGATGTTAAAATAGGACCTTTTCCATAATATAATTATGATTCCAATTATGAGGTGCGATGGACAACGAATAGGATTAAGTAAGGTTAAAGGTTGTAATCTTATCTCAATACTATTCCTACCCTTACACCCAAACCCTTTTCTAACTTGTTTTGATGATCATGGGCATTCTCTGGAGTCAATGCAGACTTTCTTCTGGTTGGTCGCTGCATATTTTGTAAAAAGTAAGCGAGTAAAGTGATTGTCTTTGAAATGTGTTTGGTAATGTGTTTATTTAACATAAAAATAACAATTTATTATTGAACTGAGAGAGATGTGAAACTCATTTGTCCCTGTAAGGACGGTAAACAGAAACAGTATGCCAGAGACACATTTGATGATGCTCAATGGCTTGTACTTAGTCTAGTCTAGATCTACTAACAAACTGAGAAAAAATCGAAATACTGAAAATTACAGAGATTAATCAAGCAACAAAGCTATGCGGTATCTTCTATCGCAACAATTAGAAACTCTGTGTCTGTTAATGTTGGTATTAAGTATGGTGTCCTGAGGCATAAGCCTTGTCCGGACAGTATGAACTCTTCTTCAGTCCACTTTTAGCACTTCTACGTCACTGTGTTAGACCTTGTTTGAGTTTGCCATTCTTCATCCTTCACATTCTGAAATTATTGCCGCCCTTTCAAATGGCATCCTACTTATTTATAACCAAGAAAAAGACTGGCTTAAAATTAAAGAGAGATTAAGTGGAAGTGTACTTCACATTTAGCCTATTTTAAACTGTTATAGACGTCTATTTAAAAATTATTACACGGGAAGGGAATGGTTCAATTTTATGTCAAATTCAAATTACGTCCGCTGAATAGATCTACGCCTAGTCTAGATTTAGACTATAGACTATCTAGTCCAGCTTTAGTCTAGACTAGTTGTGCCTTTAGTTTAGACCTAAACTGGTTGTGCCGGTTTCCGCCATTCTAGACTAGATCTAGTCTAGTCTAAGAGAATTTGTCTATATCTAGTATAGGCCTATAGACTAGTCTAGATGTAATCTTTAACACTGCCAAATGACGAAAACTGAGAGGGTGGCTGCAAACTCTATAGGTAGACTACAGCACTCACCACTGATTTATCCCATAGTCTACCTTCTTTACGATACTTTTCATTTAGTCTAACACCTCGCCTCTAGACTCCTAGCGGTGCTGTTGTTACAGAAAGGCTAGACTCGCCCGTGATCTAACAACAGTACTTCCCTATCGGAAATAGGTGCACTCAGGATGCTCTGTTTTAGCCTGCAACAAATCATTTTCTTTGCTAGACTAGACTATCCCTCCCGCGCGTGTTGGGAACAGATTTCTGGATCTAGTCTAGTTCTTAATATCAAACTGATAATATAGCTTTGCAATAAACTGTAAAACTGCAATAGAAATGCCAAGTCTTACCTCCTGCTTTCGTTGAAACTTCCACATCGTTGACGCTTATTTCCCGCCAGTCTGCCCAGAGAAGATCGGGACACTTGCCACTTTGACCGATTGGAATCGTTGCCAAAAATGACATTGACAACATAAGCAGAGAAGACATAGAAACGCTAGACAAAAAAATCACTTCAGGTCTCAAAAGTTCCTTAAGTGTGGAGAGAAAATTCCAATTTAACAGGATAAATCTTTATATGAAAGCTCTGATGGCAACTTTTCTCAAAGCGCCATTTAAACTTACAAAGAAATTAAGATTTGGTCATTTGACCGAGGAAAAAAAATCGACCCCTGATACACTTTGGCTTCGCTAGCTGAAAAAATCTAGACCTGATACACTTTTCAAGCCAGGCAAAATGTATAAATTGTGTGTAGAGGCGTGTATGAACACACAATTTGTCAAGTGAAAACCGGAAAGCGAGGAACCTCATGATATTTCGTGAGTTTACTCAGGGCCTCATAAGGATGCTGTAAATTCAATAGCATTGCGAGGAACCACATTTTGTTCCTCATATGCCGGTGTGTTCCTCATAGTGTAGGTTGTGTATCAAGCATTGTACCTCGGATGTCATGCCCTACACGTACACACACACACACACACACACACACACACACACACACACACACACACACACACACACACACACACACACACACACACACACACACACACCACACACATACACGCGCGTGCGCTAGATTTCCAGACAAATCGGATTTTGGTACATATTTTTTATTGTTCAATACATCAAAATCTTTACCGTTCTTCTCTCTCCAGAAGTGTAAGGTGAAAACAGTGGCCATTGTGAATGATACTGTCAGTGCTATGATATCAATAGCACACGGAGATCCAGACTGTCATATCGGGATGGTGATGGCCAGAGGTTTTAATGTCTGCTACATGGAGGACATTGACAATGTAGAAACGGTTTATGTCGACGATATGGATACTCTCCAACCAAGACAGGTAGATTGTTACACCTATAATTGAAGTGCTTTTTTTTTTAACCAAAACTCGGTATGTTGTCCCTGAATATATTTGAAATAAAGGGAACTAATATGAAGGTAACTGGTCTTCACATATATATTTTTATTTACTAGTAGGCCTAAATGACGTAAAATTTGAAAAGTACAGATTTTGAGCTCAATTAGGTTTTGAATGAATTTACACAAAAATACATATTTGAATTCACCACCAAACCCATATTTCAACAAAAATTGGGCATTTTGTGCAGTGTTACCCATAGAGAGGAACGACCGTTGCCTGCTAGTGGAAATGCTTTGGACCTTTTGTGCCCAGAGTTGGAAGTTTTGTGCCCAGACACAGACGTTTTAATGGTTCTAACCAGAAATTGATAGCGGCCACAGTTTGATTAATCTAGAAATTTTAGTTGTCGTTAACAGAGCGATACATCAGATTTTAGCAGTTACAAAAGACTTGGAAAGTCATGAGGGCGTTAGTGGGGTCACTGGATTATTTATAACTGCAACAAATCGTTAAACTTCGAAATCTTATTTGCAGTCTACATCTACCCAGAGTAGAATCTTGAATTGATATTGTAAACTGTAGATTCTGGTGATTTATGAAGGATCTGAAACCAAAGCAAACAGTTATTATTCACCCCCAAAAATATTAACCCGAGGCTTACCAGACTTGTCGTTAGTGGAGTCATAAACTGAGATTGTGAAGTGTGGATTCTAGGGCTTTACATAGAACTAGAATATTGATAACTGCAACATTTTAATAAACCTCAAAATGTTATTCGCAGTTAACATCTACCCAGAGTGGTCGATATGGAATCTTGAATTGATATTGTAAACTGTAACTTCTGTGGATTTATGAAGGATCTGAAACTTCATAAAGCTGACAGTTATAAATCACCCCCCAAAAATATTAACCAAAGTCTTGCCAGGACTTGTCAGTAGCAAGTCATAAACTGAGATTGTAAAGTGTGTAGTGTAAAGCTTTACGTAGGGTTGGAATGTTGATAACTTAATTTTGAGCAGCACAAACCGTCTACGTCCGATTTCAAATAAACCATTAATGAACTGATTATTTTGTTTTTTTACATAGTATGGTGTAGAACATAATTGCTTTCATTTATATGACTTTAGATCTAATGAAAGACGCTGTTGTAATCATGTAATCAGTTGTTTTTTTCTTTCTCCTGTACGATTTACTTTTTTAGACTTAGACGGTTTGTGCCCGACAACATCATTCACAAAGTTTTGGGAAAACGCTCTTCAATTATCAGTCTTACCTTTGCCAGTTTTAATTGGCTCGTCACGAATGCCAATAATAGCATATATGCATCTGGATTCGTACATGGGCCTTCAGATATTGCAGTGTATTTTTTTCCCTTCCCATAGTCAGCTCCCAGAGAATGGTTTCGTTACCCCCGTATCCTTAACTCTTTCAGAGACGTGTTGATATTTTGGTGCTTTTAACATATAAAATATATCAAAGACTAAACTCCTAAAGTACTGCTACTGTGTGTATTCTCAAGTTGTTTCTTGTTAGGAGTACACTGATACCATTGTGATAGTTCTACAAGAGCTATCATGCAAACACATAGGAGCACGTTTTAATTACCATCTAAAGCATCTGTGAATAAATAAGTTATCAATTTACTTTAGTGAACGACACTTTATTTAATAGGTAAGAAATGAAAACGTACTTGTCATATGGTGGCAGTTTACTGTTCTGAAGAGTTGATGGGTGCTGTTATGCACCACACATTTAGACAGTAAGAAAAAAAAGAGTGGGCCATTATCAATGTCATACGAACGCTTCCAGTGTTAGTCAATAATGCATACCTCGCAAAAGTTTGAGCTAAGCGAATCGTATATTGGTTGCATGCAATTTAGGCATGATCTGAAATTGGTGTTATTAAACGGATTTCCCCAAGAACCGATTTATTATTATACATATTCTGCATCTTAAAAGGGGGGAAATTATGCTCCAAAACAAGTTTTTTTATTTTAAATAAATCCATTCTCTAGGTTATTATCAACACAGAATTAGGAGCGCTAGGAGACAATGGTTGTCTAGATTCCATCACAACACAATATGACCGTGAAGTGGACGCCGCCACTGATTTTCCTGGTCAGCAAAGGTGACTTTTTTTTTGGTATCTCCTCATCCACCAGCACATTTTCTCTTCCTCTCGACCATTACATTTAAGCAGGCTTTACCGACATCATTGTTCCAACTTTCTTTTTTGTTTTTTTTGTTGTTGTTGTTGTTGTGCTATTCGTCATTCAAGCTTTCTTTTTTTAAAGTTAGGCAGGGCTGGTTGTCTACAGTGCATATAGAGACTCTATCCGATTAAAGAGCATTCTTCTATCTTAATGTTGGGTATTAGTACTGAGTAGGAGCGATGGTTACTTTCATGATATTCTATTGCACTCCATTGTGTAAGAAATCTGCATCCATTCGTCACAATCGCAACTGCAACATCTCCTGCATCATTGCCAGCACCATTACTATTCTTAATACCGCTGCTTCTGCTAATACGTTTATTTTGGCTGTCGCTGCTGTTGCTACCTTTACCACCGGTGTCACTAAATGTTCTCCCACTACTCTAAGATCACTAATACTACTACCACTATTATCACTACTACTACAACTACTACTATTGCTACACCTACTACTACCGTTGCTTTTTCTGCTGCGACTTTCCTGCCTCTGCTACAATAAAAACAACACCTACTACGTATTTGGGCGGGATGTTGTATTATGAAATAAGATTTATTTCTCCTCGGCAGAACCTGGGTAGATGGTTAGTAATAGTATTTGAAAGTGAAAAAGAAGTAGACGTCATTGTAATGTAGATAGTGGTGAATTGTAGCAATGACGGTGGTAACGGTGGAAAGTGCTGGTAGTAAAATGGTGGCGGTGGTAGAAATTTGTATGAGCGTCTTTTGGTACGGTCAGAAGGTCAGTAAAAATTTTATAATGACTAAAATTGTTGAAACTGTTAATACAGCAATACTTTTAATAGTGCAAGAGAGGAGTGAATCTGCCTTGACGAATAAGCTTTGTGAAGAAATTTGTATATTAAGAAATTTGGTTATCTTTCCTACATGACCCAAAATTTCCCTTATTATAAAAACTAATTTGATCTTGTAGTGCGTTTAAAAAAAAATGCATCAGACGACCTTGTTGTTTTGATTTTCAAACTTTTCATAGAAAGTCGATCTCTTTAATGTGAATTTCTGCATGCCATTAACCATATTGTGCTTAAAAGAGAAGATGACATGGGGAGTGCAGCACATCAATAGAGTGAAAACTCATTTAAAATGTTAACATAATATTGATTATTTTCATATGCATAGGTTCGTTGAAGTTATATCATATACAAATATACCTAGAAATTAATCATGTTTCAATAAACTGTACACTTTTCCACTGTACCGGAGACACATTACATATTGCAGACGTATTACCACCACACGACATTACAGAGACATGTAAACATTTTTATTAGCTCCCCTACAATACATCACGGTAAAAATTACTTCGGTGGCTTATGAGGTTTTTGATACATGAACAACAAAAAAGTGCTGGGATACTCCAGACTGTCATAGATCACTGATAGCTGATTATTACACCCGAGACCATTGTCTCAAACAGAGAAACAAAACTAGTATTTGTTTAGTGCACAGAAGAGGGTCTTGTTTGGTGCTGACATTAGCTATCTGTTATTTTTATTTTTTGTTCGAAACAGTGTCGTGGCGATCCGTCAAATGTATATGTTTTAAAAATGAAGTTCCGACGTCCTTTGCTTCTTCTTATCAAATTAAAGTGTTCATTTGTGAATAGACTATTGTTTGGGTATATTCCTCCAGACTGGAGAAAATGATATCTGGAACTTATCTAGGCGAAATTGTGAGGCTTGTGTTGGTGAAGCTTATTCAAAACGGACTTCTCTTCAAGCATCTACAAGATGGCCACCCTCTGCTTACAGAAGGATCTCTTTCCTTCAAATATGTGCTAGACATTGAGAGGTATCAACGTAGTTAAGTTAAGATGTGATAAGTGTGCGTGTGTGTGTGTGTGTGTGTGTGTGTGTGTGTGTGTGTGTGTGTGTGTGTGTGTGTGTGTGTCTGTGTGTGTGTCTGTGTGTGTGTGTGTTAAGGGTAGGGGGCTGAGGCGGGGACTGAGGCGGGGCGGAGTGTCTTTGATTCATGTGATTTATTCATTACATTTTACATATAAGTGTTAAAAACACATCTTAATTCTGTTTTCATCTTTCTTTTAATCGCAGTGATCCTGAAGGTGTATTCCAAAGTACAAAACGCGTTTTGGATGATATGAAGATTGAAGACTACATTGTCAAAGATTGGGACTGCAAAATTGTCAGATATGTATGCAGCTTGGTGTCTGAAAGAGCTGCCTTCCTTGCCGCAGCGGGTAAGATATCATTTTCAGACTTGACACGGAGTTTACCTTTTTTTCTTGTAACTTTATATAATATCATTAGTATTGCTAATAATTAGTGTCACTAAACTACATTTATCTAATAAAATAGTCTGAAGTCGCTTGTATTGTTCTGTCTCATACCTCAAAAAAAAAAAAATGTGGGACTTACTATGTACACTGTTCAGGCATATAAACTTACGGGATAACTACATTTTCTTTGTTAGCAGTTTAAAAATAACGGGTTTGATTGGTGGTACCTAAATATATGATATTACACTGCCAAACGGCTGACGATTAAATTGTCCCTTTTCTGTTCTCAAAAGGGAAATATGAACGGTACTTTTAACCTCCCCTAAGCTTACGGACGAACCCCTAAATTTTCTACAAAAAAGTATGCGTACCTTAATGTAAAATCTAGATGTACTTCGGGTAAAATGTATCAGCTAGTAAACAATTTTATGAAAATCACCTCATGGGGTGATTCGTCTAACTGCCAGATTATATTCCAGGTATCTGCACATTAGCAAAGTGTATTTGCACGACGGTATGCATGTATGCATCTCTATCGTTCTCATTTTAACATAATATGTTTAATTTAAAATAAATAAGTAAATAAATGGTCTATATCGTCACGCCTGTTTTATTTTTGTCTGCATTGTTCCATGAAAGTAACTTTGCCTTTGAGGTTTGGATATTCGTGTAAAATTCTGGCGTGCATGAAGAGGAGAGGAGAAAAAGGAGGCCCAAACTCTGGACCTCGGCTTTGAACCTATAGAAACCTTAAGTGAAAATGTGAACTGCATTGAACATTAATTATTTTCAGAAACGATTTTGTGTTTTTAGTTTTACATTTCTTAATGATTCACTTGAAAACACAAACTATTCATGGCTCAAGAAAAGGTGATCGATGAGCCAAAAGTAAAAAATGTAGGTAACGAACTACTTGTGTATGAGTGTGGTAGAGTGAGAGAGCGCGAGTGGGAGACAGAAAGAAAGAAAGAAAGAAAGAGAGAGAGAGAGAGAGAGAGAGAGAGAGAGAGAGAGAGAGAGAGAGAGAGAGAGAGAGAGAGAGAGNGGGGGGGGGGGAAGCATTAACTAATTCGAATGATTTGTGTAACATTTGAGTGTAAAGCAAAGAGACCGGTATTTTGTGATCCGAATCATGATGTGTATCCATCCATCCATCAATTTACCCATCGTCCATCCATCCATCCATCCATCCACCTCCATTCATCCATCCATCCAGCCATCCAATGTAGAAAAGGGAACTTCCCAAAACAATTAAGATCGGTCCTAAACGTTACGGGTGTGTCTCTGGAGGGGAGGGGTATATAAAATAAGGGGGTCCACCTATACTGTTATGGACTGCGTGTCCACATTTAACGAAGTCCAAGTAAAATGCGGGGGACAGGAGGGGTTT
>JAWQUT010000882.1:25520-38312 GCA_033807755.1 Ellobium chinense
GGGGGGGGGGGGGGGGGGGGGTATTTTATATAAACACAACTGGTTCAAAGAATTGCTAATTACACAACGACCGTAAGTTTTAATAACAAATAAACATTATTCATGTGCCAGATGTATCAGTTTCATGACCCAAAGTAACATGAGCATAAAGAATGAATATAGCTTCTGATTGTCAGTATGGGCTTTTTAAAGAGTTACTGGTTACTAAAATATGTAATGTGGCAATGTCACAAATTAGCTGTTTTAAAAAGAATATTTTGACTTAGCCATATCACATAAGAGAGCAATGTGACATGGACACATTAATGCAGGCACCTAATAATAGTCCTGTCCAGGTGCAACAAAATTTGATTTAGACAATATCTGACACTGACACACAGAGAATGTGTTGCTAACATCAATGTTTGCACTCCTATTTAGCTTTGGCCACTGTGATCAACCGCATGAACAAATCAGAAGTAACAGTAGCTATGGATGGATCATTGTATAAACTCCAAGCCCGGATCCAAACGCTCATGCAAGAGATGATGAGAAAATTAGTCAAGCCACATATTCAGGTAGGTATTGTCGACATCATCACTACTGATGCTGTACTTTCTTCCGGCACGCTCTAGTGTCTCAGTGTCTCGGAATTTTGCATGAAGCGTTAAATTAATTACATTTTTTTCCTTGTATGATAGTTGTTGTTCCCGGCTGTATTTCCATGTTTCATGGAATTATCTTGGGTGTATTTATATTATATACATTTCCCCTTGAGGAAGTCAAAGGGCCGAAACATTTGTTGACGGGGTTATCTATCTCTAAATATCTTATGTTGCCTCAATCTCCGAGTAAAAGTTTCCGATTGTATATATATATTATTTATAGAAGGATGGACAAACAGTTTTGTTGCGTTATAGTGGGAATATTTAGGGAATAAAAAAGGTATCCATTTATCTTCGATCGCAATATAAACTGACTGTGCCGACTGCGTCAAGTGGGTGTATGCTTAATGCTTGCTTTCATTAATGTACTGCGTTAACTACAATGAACACTAATAATCGCCCATCGCACAGTTAATTTACATAATTATACAGACACTAAAACTTTCATCATGGCTTGGTTATCACGGAGAAAATAATAATAATTTATGTGCTAAGGAAATAAAGCTTCCTTGAGTTACAAAAAGGTAGGGGGACACCTGGGAGCCATGAAACAAATGAGATCCATCCAGCTCTCTTTGAATGACAGAAATACAAGGGCCAAAACCTTTGCTAGACCGGGGTATGTTCCTGTGAAGATCTTATGTTGCCTCCCTCTCTGAAAAAGAGCTTTCATTCCTGTAATCTAGACCTTTTTTCATCAGCATTTAGAACAAATTCTTAAATCATGCACACAATATTTCTCCTTCAAACAGTTTAAGCTGCATGAGGCAGATGGCGGAAGTGCAGTTGGAGCGGCGCTGGCAGCAGCTGTGGCAGTCAGGCTCAGTAACGTTGTTTCAAAGTGAGACCCATCATCAGAACAACGAAAAACAGCTCTGCCTGTGGGATTCAGGAGAATGCGTTTGTGTTCGCTGTATACAGGCTCGTTAAGCAACAGTTGTTTACTTTATTGAGAACATTTATTTGTTATAATTCCTCTACTTTTATTTTTTAACACTAAGAAACGTTTACCGTTCCTTTACTTTTAACAGCAGTTAGTTTGTTTTCATTCACACTAGGAATCAGTTGCCTGGTGATCTGATAACGACAACAAACACGCAACATGAATTGGTGCTTTTCAAAAAAAGGACATTTATCACTCTTGTATTTAAGGTAGGCTTTATTTCCTCCTGCTGAAAAAGCAAATGAAATCCCGTTTAAAGTAAAAACATGAAAAAATAACCACAGTACTCTACTGAAAGAATCATGAAAACCATCTAAAGGAATGGTAAAAACAGAATAGGAAATACAAACAAGAGGTAGATGCTTTAGCCTTATATGAAATTGAAAACAAAACTGAAAATTGGATCTTTCAAGTATATCATATTAGCCAAAAGCATATTTTGAGTGATTACGGTAACGTATGTATCAATATCTATCCTGTGCGTGTTGAAGTGTTAGGAAAGACTCCTTAGTTGTGTTTAAAATACAGTGACATTACTTTCATTTCGTCATTTTCTCAAATCAGATTGGCGGATGCCTGACCGATGTACTAATTGAATAATTTCAAATGAAACACGACTATGTTGGTATGAGATTATATTTTATGCCGACAAATACGGATTTAAGGGACAGAAACAGTAGGAACGGGCGAGGGGGAGAGAGGTTTAATAGGTAACTATGTTTACTCGATAATGTGAAAATTGTTATATGAATAAAGTGCCTTTGGGTTCTGATGCATTTTATTTTATGATGACCACTGTACTGCACTGTGCTGTGCTTGGGAAGGAAGATAGAAANAACACGACTATGTTGGTTTAAGATTATATATATTTTATGCCGACAAATACGGATTTAAGGGACAGAAACAGTAGGAAGGGGCGAGGGGAGAGAGGTTTAATAAGTAACTATGTTTACTCGGTAATGTGAAAATTGTTATATTAATATAGTGCCTTTGGGTCCTCATGTATTTTATTTTATGATGACCATGACTGTACTGCACTGTGCTGTGCTTGGGAAGGTAGATAGAAAGACAGGAGGGATGTGGGGCGGAGAGGGATGGATGCGAGTGTCAGCGTGCATTATTATTGTTAAAGTGTGAAATTTATGTACTGTGTTTGGCCAAGAGCCTAATAAAGTTCTATTCTATTCTCTTCTTCAGAGGTTTGATAAGACTAGAAATGAAGTTGATCTTTTATTCCCTTAATAAAACTGTATTAAAATTATAATATGACGACTTAACTATTGACAAGTAAGTTATAGTACTTAGGGCTTGAAGTTTAAACTGAGCTACTCCGAGGGTTGATCAAAAAGTCTTTTGTCTGATTATAATGGAGTGGAGATAGAAGCTTAATTTTATCAGTAGAGATATTTATTTTTCTACTTAGTCCCCATCCAGAAGGACACATTTCTCCTATTTGTGGATGACCCTCAAAAGACCTTTAAAATAAACGTCCTTACTTTGATCGTGAAACCAGGCTTCAACTTCACTTTTCACTTCATTTTCTGTGTCAAAATCGTCCTTTGAGATGTTTCTTCAGAGATGGAAATAAGAAAAAATCCAAAGAAGCCAGATCTAAAGAGAGTATGCCGGGTGTGATAAGATTTCGTAGCCACACAATTCCGCAGTGGATGTTGTTACTGCCGCTCTGTGTGCGGGCGCATTGTCTTGGAGGAGGACGCCCTTTCAAAGTTTTTTTCTCGTCTTTTCTCTTTGAGAAATAACTTCAGTTTATGAAGTACGCTGGAGTAATAGTCTCCAGTACTGGCTCTATTCTTTGGGAGATTGTCAGTGAGTATGATGCCTTCTTGATCCCAAAGCACAGAGAGCATGATCTTCACAGCCTATGCTTGTACCCGTGCCTTCTTTGGAGAGGTGAAGAAGGGGTCTTCCACTATTTAGACTGGCATTTCATTTCACGATTAAAAAAACAACAACAAAACACCCATGATTCGTCCATGATTACCAGTCTATCGAAGAAATTAGTTTGTCCAGGACACAACTTGAGCAGCATTTGACTGCACCGTTTTCTTTCCATCTACATATCAGGAGTGAGAAGGCGTGGCACCCATCTCGCAAAAACTTTCGTCATATTCAACTCCTTATCAAGAATGTTCCCCACAGATCCATAAGAAAGACCTGTTTTCTTCACAATGTCTTGAACATAATTTACCCTCTTAGTCTTTCAGTACTAGCTTCCTCATTATCGACACATTTTGTTCTGTCACAGCAGACACTGGACGTCCAGATTTTGACTCATCACACTCCAATCCCACACTTAAATTTACCTACCCAATAGGTTATCACCTGATACGATGGGCATTTCTCTTTGTAAGTGGCAGACAGTTTGTCAACTATTTCCTGTGGAGCGTTCCCATCAAGATGCAAAAACTTTATCACGGACTGCACATCGTGTTTCTCCATCTTCAGGTGATATTGTCTGCTGAAACGTGATGATGATTTTCAAGTGATGGATCAGTCTGTACAAAGGTGGTGCACCTAATACCGCTCTAGAAGAATAACCGCCTATCGGAATTTCCATGTTTTTGGCACACCTTTCTGCTTAAGAGTAATGTACTGTATGGGTGAAAGCTCTAGGATTACTCCTTCCTAGTCAGACATTTTTTTATCAGACCTCGTAAATTACTTGATGAGGGAAAGTGTCTATCTACTCCCAGTCAAAAGAATATAATTTTGTTTTTTTTAATTTTAACAAGACCACCATGGACCACCACTTAACGACAGTCACAACGTCATTTTCAACATGGGATTGTTCAACAAAATAAACCCACGTGCTTTTAACAGTAGTCGCTCATTGCAAAATATACATCAAATTACAGGTAACAATGATGGGGAATGTGGAATTATATTTGTCATTCGATATAAATATAAATGAACCTTAAAAAAAGGAAGGTTATATAGTCCAACTGTTAAAAAAAAAACAATGAAAATATACCGTAAATTGCAAAACGTTGAACAAGAACTGAATAAAGCAAGAAAATGTAAATTAATCCCTCACTATTCTGTTGCATTTGTTTAGCCTGATAGTCCTGAAAGCGACTGGGAAATTAATTAAAATGCAGCATGATTTATCAGTCAAATGCCCATAAAAGACTACACGGAAACATGGGAATTTATTTCCTCATGAGAACCATTAATGAAAGTGGCGTTGTCAAATATCAATATGAAATATATACCTATATAGNTACAAGCACACAAACACAGAAAAAGACTGGGATGACAAATATATTTATAAACTATCAAAAAAACAAACAACAAGCGAGCACACACACAGACACACACACACACATACACACAAACACACATAGATACACACACAAATACACGTATATACATACATACGCACACAAAAGCACACATACATACACACACACACACACACACACACATACGCATATATGGTGTCTGGGCCCCACATGTGGAGGGAATTTCAGGAGTCTGTGTCTCACTTGTGAAGTTTTGGAATGTCGGCCCCATTTGAAAAAAAAAAAGGGGGGGGGGGNAAAAAAGGGAGGGGGTGCATTCTAGAATCTTGTTAAGAAACAATGCATAGAATATTTCTTTATAAATGTTAAATTTATGACTTGAATGGCATGACACGTTCAGATTTTCCACACATATTGGTATACTTTAACATATTTGCTAACACGTACTAGAAATACAAAAACATTGATTCAGAGAGATGTTGTTTATTGTGGTAAAACGCTTATTTAACCTATTTCTAAAAGTTCACAGTCGAAATTCCCACCTCTGGAGTCAATGTAGGCAAGAATTTTGGACTGATCTTGTTAGCCTCATGGGTGATTACTATGGCAAGTTGTTTCATTCGTGGGTCTTGACCAAGGTTATTTACGTCTTTGTGTTTTTGGATTCAGCGACCCAGCTCATCCTTCACCTCTTTGTTGCCATTCTCTCATGCGTCCGTCCACATGGCCCACGCAGAACTGGACTAATCTTGAGGGACAACACTATCCCATCTATGAAGAGTCCATCGAAAGTTAATTTGACCACTGCAGACGAGTTTGACGACGCATTCAGTCACCAGAGGGCCCCTATAAGGCCTGCGATTTGAGAGTCTCTGTTAAGATGCTGCTGTAACACGCGGACCACCACTGCGGGGTCTATCTCGAATCGGACCGATGACGCCCTAAAAGGCTACTAATACTAATAGTCCTGTGGTCACAGTGGAACAGTTGTGCCATGCACCGTTGAAAGTACCGACCTTCAATATCCTCAGAACTCGTCCATGTCCTTTGCGCCCACACTAGGCATGATTGAATTGTTGAAATAAAGTGACGCGAGCCACGAAAACGTGTCTTTTAAATTGGTCGGGACAAATTTGAGTGATAAGGAAAACGTTTGATATATTTATACCACAAAATAACCAGTCAAACGCAAGAAGGCTATTCGGCATGGTGCAATACGCAGCGAATTATCGTGAGCTTTTTGTGAGAAAAATTAACCTTATTTACATTTGACTACCACTAACGAGATCCCATGCACATAGACAAATTAGTGTACTCTTATCCAATTCATCTTTTTGGACTTTAAAATTGGAGACTTTCTTCTGCCACTATGTATAGTATTATTTTATACCATGTCCCATCATCACTGACAATATTTATATATGATATTTTGTTATAGTTAGCTACATTACGAGTGACGGGCATGCCCATTCTTAAAATGATTGTAATTTTTAAATGAACTTCACACATTATATTACACGGTTTTTTTATGTTTTTTTTAAAATATTCTTATGTTCTCATTCTTACTGTCCGTAGTTGCCATAACCAGCTTAAATAGATTATGTAATTCAATATATCATGCCAAAGTGAACTCAAAGTGAACTGAGAAGTCCTGTCTTAATGTATCTAAAAGATAAGACGCACTCTTTTGTGTGGTCAACTACAATAATTGTATCAGTCCGATGCTGAGGCTCATTTGTTGCGGCCTTGTAAGTAGATCTACACAATTACTGTGTGTAGTGAAGGTTTAATTTGCCTGTGAAAAGAAAAACAAAACGTTTATTTCTCACTTTGAACCCCCGCCCTACACCCCGCCCCTCAATAATTACCACCAACCACCATCCCATTTACTTGCTATTTCAAAGTACAGTAATTGAAAAAGTCGATACCACTCTATTAATGTACATGCAATTTTTAGTTCCTGCTTGCTTCTTAGCTGTAATTTTATTTATCTTTTTGCCATATATTTTATCTCAAAGTCATATAATGATACCCCCACTCCAAGCTGCGTGCAAAATATACCAGATTTTACACAATAATTATGTGGCTTGCAGAAGTAAACTAATGAGTTTCGTTTAATAAAAACGTTGAAACAAATAAATCCACATGTCCGTGATCCTGTGTTTTTGTTTGTTTGTCTGTATGTTTGTTTTGTTCCCTGCTGATGGCCACATTATCAAAAAGGTGGTTACGGCCACTATGCTATATAATCCTATACCTCAGTGAATAGTGGTGAGGAATATGTACTAGAAAAGGTGCCTTTTCACCGGCTCCGCCACGTTTTCAATTCCTTATTTCCTCATGCCGTATTTAATTTATCTTGACTTTGACCCTAATCTGTTTAAACATTACAGTGCTAGTTTAGCATAGTCGGATCAAAAGAGATCATACTATTTTTAGAGTAATCTTTTTTTTTTAAATTTTAAAATTGTAGATTGGCACAGCGTCCCCCTTTTTGGATTCTATCTTAGAGATAAATTAATTGATATTTGATGAAACAAAAAGGCCTCACAGGCAACTTTTAATCTCAAGTCTTCAAATCCACGTTAGCCTTGATCGGAATGCACTGAGTGATCTATTTCCACATACCAGAAGACCACTTCAAGACGTTCTACAATATTATACCCTGCCTTCGGAATATTCATGCAAATATATACTATGAGTTTAGAGGACAATATCTCTACATAAAGACCCCCACCAGTTTGTACTTTTATGGATAACCTCTTCGATCCTAGTTGAAGCCCTTACACTCTATAGAGTCATGCATAATAATGAGCCAGAATGTTCGACACATACACAAACCCTGACCGTGGCCTTGGAGATCAGAAACTAAATAGTAGCGGCAAAAATGGTCTAGAGTTTAAAGGGGGAGGGGCACCACATGAAGGCCATTTTCTAAATGCTTAGTGTCACATGATTTTAACCTTGAGTTTTGGGCTCAGCAAGTTTAGATGAGTGGAAAACAGTCAGCATTTTTTACAATTTATTATGGTTGCTATGGAAACGACCGTCATCTTGAATTTTCTATATAGAAAGCGGTCAACTTCAAAAAAAAACTCCTCCTCCAGACGAAATTCAATCCAACTGAAATTCCATACATGCATTTTTATACAAAATGTCTACAAAGTGACAGAGAGTTACTTTTGATAAAATGACAAAAACTTACTTTATGAATTTTCAAAATTGGTATGTATAAGAATATCAATTTTCCCCCCTTCTTTGGCCTCCACCAACATATTTCCTGAAAATAATTTTTAAAAAAAGACCAAATGTCTCTCTGTCACTTCTTTTGTACACCTATAAACTGCTTATATACCAAATTTCGCAAAGATTTGTTCGTAAATGATGATGGAGTTTCAAATTATGTGTTGAAAAGTATAGTTTTGAGAAAAATGCATTTGAAAATTTCACACACAAAAAACCTCTGAAAAACTGTTTTTACACCAGTACATGCCCGGCTGATAGGCTGGGCCACCTTCCTCAGTCTCCTTTTCCTGTCTAGCTTTGTCTAGAGCAAGCCTAAGGGCCGTTTTCAGGATCACAAAGACAATTTAGGCTGCTAATTTCGTGGCCACCTCCTGTCTGTCAGGTATTCACGTGCTAACCTGCATGCTGCTGTTTACGTACAAACAGACACGAGGCCACCAGAACCAATGAAATCTAATGAGATAACTAGGTCACGCTTTCCGGAAACAAACGAGCGAATGAAACATCAGCATGACTTGTTCCGGCTGAAAACTAGGCCGTGACCTAGCTATTTTTAGCGATGTAAATAAGACCAGACGTAATTTATGCTTCGCTTTCGGGGGATGCCGTCGTTCCGACATTTTCATTGGCCAGCCAGTGACAGGTTGACCTTGTAGAGGAGAAAATTTCCTTTCCAACGATATGCAACACGATAGTTCTAATTTTATTGCATGTAGACAAAATATGCAATCAAAATCAGACAATTTCAGCATAAATTCACATAATCAGACAAAAAATCCAGCGGGATGACCCTAATGAAATGGATTATTTAGAGGTAAAATGGATTTTTTCACATGCGACCATCAATGCTTTCGATTCACAAGATGTCAAAGTGTCTAAAAAACTACAATAATAAATTTCGGTATCTTGAACCCAAATCGAAGATTTCAGGTGGCGCCCCCCTCCTTAACACTTAGAGGAAAATATAGACAGGTCTAGCATAATTTTATAATAGCAGTCAAAATAAGTATGGTATATTTACATAATAGATGAACGTACGGTCTACCTTAGTTTGGTACTGCACAGCTTCCCATAGATATGTTAATTAGCTTGACCAGCCTCCCAGGCAGGTGAAATAAAACAGTACACTCCTGTACCCTACCACCCATGAGACACCCGTGTTCGTTATCCTTGTATGAGTGTCAAAGTTATTACACACGACATCACAATAAGCATGCCACTTTCCGTTGGTTATGTTTAATACTTAGGGATATGGATCTAGATCTAATCTAATATTGGATGGATATTCCTAGAAGAGCACATAATAATTGTCTGACACATCGTTTTACATTACAAGGAAAAACTAGAAGTGATGTGTTAGCTGTGCTCAAATTTAAGAGGGTGTCCGTGTTTTTGTTGTTGTTGTTGTTGTTTTTGTCGTTGTTGTTGTTGTTTTTGTCGTTGTTGTTGTTGTTGTTGTTTTTGTTGTTCGTAATCTGAAGATTCTAAGATGTGTGGGTTCAGTTCACCTAGTACGGATTTTTGTATGCGTAATAAGTTGTTTTTTTTAAAATTTATTTCTCTACGAATCCCGGTTAAAGCGCCGCAAGGATGTGACGCGGCGAGACTGTAGTTTTGTTGTTTGTCCACTTTACTTTCCCAAAAGTCACGTACAGAAAGAAACCGTCATTCAGTAAAATATGGATACTATCAGGGTTGTGCAGAACTGAGACCATAATAAAAACACAGTCTGCGAACTTAATTTCAGTTTATGTGAGCTTGATCTGAGCTGTAGGGCCATTTTGGACGAACGTATCTGGATCTGAACTGTAGCTACTTGGGTGCTTGATCTGAACTGTAATTTTCTACCTAAATTTTCGTCAGTTCGGTTCACATTATTCGCGAAACTCAGAACCTAATGCCAGTTTTCAAAACCAGGAGGACCTGATCTGATCTGAAAACTAATCAACGTTCATGGAACGAAATAAACTTGATCTTAGGGCCATTTCCCTTTAGTGATATGGTATTTAATCTGAATTGGCTTCCTTGATGAACTTGCACAACCGTGGATATGACCCTGTGTGCGCAAGCAATTTAGACCGCGCATGATCAGTACCGTCAATTTTCCTTGTGGGCATCTCGGTAGCAAGAGATTTTTATATTCGATGCAAGTTACTATTTCAGATTTTATTTACGTTGTCTATGCATTCTTTTGAACCTTGTTACCTTGTTACCTTGTCCCAAGACTGACATCATGGTGCACGGGATATTCCCATAAGAGTTCCGTCCCCCTTGCCAACAGCCAACGCAGAGTGGAAGAACTGATGGTGCCAGTTGTCAGCTGGTTGATCGCTCTCCGGGTCTTCCCACGCAGTCGTAAAGATCGTCGCAAAGTTATAACTGTAAATCTTTTTTAATGGCTATCGGTTCTTGAAGATATGCTTTTAAATTAAATATATATATTATTATGTTTTCAGCTTAACCGATATGTTTACACACAATGACATGCGTGAGCACAATATTTACAAATAGAGGAACGGTGTTAATGATATAAATGAAGTTTAGTCATTTCCTTCGCACGATAACGCCGCAAATTTGCGGGTGCTTTGACTAGTATAATAATATATTATATATTAATATACTGTTTGTGCGACGTAATAATTTTAGAAGTTGTTATGGTTGATGAAAATGGCTGTTTTGAAACGTGATAAACTGTTGATCTTAAGTTTTAAGTAAAACGTCTGAGGCCTTGATCTACTTTTGAAGATCTAAACAAGTCTAATAGTAACTTTTAAAAATGTTCTATAGGCAAGATACATTAATAAACGTAGACTAAACAGCCTGTCTAGAATAAGGACTAGATACAACAAGGCAATAAATAGACAACAGGACAAACGGACGACTACGAGATTACAGACAAGACACTAAAGGATCACAGACCCGATACATTTAATGACACAATTACAAATTACAACTACAAAGTTGAAATTACAAGAACAATACTAGACAATGTACAGACGCTAGACGCTACAAGAAAAAGAGACATCCTAATGGGAAACCCAATAAGACCGTTGCTACCTCCAAGCAAAAATGAATCTCAATGGCCTCTCTGCAACCCATCATCGGTCTTTCTTTATTTCACACGTAATAATCATAACATCTTACTGCCAATCGAGGGAAACAGTCTCGCAGCACAGCAAAGTAACGTAATACACTAGCTAACAGTGAAGACAGTGCTTCCATACACATTTCATTTCTTGCTCATGAATAGAAGTGTTATGACCCGTTGACAGGATAGTCTACATAGCTGCATAAAATAATACGATCGCCGCAGGTAGAGGTTATTGAGCGATGCAGTTGTTTTGTTGTTTTCTTAATATACTATTGCCGCACCCAACGCTTATGAGCGCACGGTAGTATAATATAATAATATATACTATCACCGCATCAAGAGGGATAATTGCTCGATTGAGCAGAGGGCTGTGANGGGGGGGGGGGGGTCCCTGAAAGTCGATATTTGGGTAAAAAAATATCGATTTGGAGTTTTTAGATGTTTCGAATATTTTATCCATTTCTGGTCATGAAAAAACATGACTGTGAGCAAATATGAGATGTTCTGACATCTAAATAAAGATGTAATAATACAAGGATGAAACGGAGCACTGACTTATAGAAATCAAGTAGGATAAAGTGGAAAGTGCTCAAGAAGACAAATGCTGAGAGAAAATGAAAGAAGGAAAGAAAGTGATGTGGTGGGAATCGAACCCGCGACCTCTGCGTCGGCACCCATCGCCTTGCCGTCAGTTCGGAATCAGGTAGACGTCTATACACGACCACATCACTTTCTTTCCTTCTTTCATTTTCTCTCTGCATTTGTTTTCTTGAGCACTTTCCACTTTATCCTACTTGATTTTATCTAAATAAAGAGTTTTAGAAAGTGTGTAACCAGACAATTTATCAAAATTTCATTATTTCTAGACTTGAAAAAAGTAACACTTAAGCGCAGAAGAAGGGGAGAGCCCGAAGGAAAATGTTGATAGAAGCTCAAGAACGAGCCAGGATGGGAAAAGGAGGCTGACGAGGGTGGCCCTGTCTATGCAGCATACATGTTTTGAGCCCGAAACACTGAACAGTCCTGATGTGTGTCTTCATTCTTTCTTTCATGTACGAGTTTTAAAATGCATTTTTCTCAATATGTGCCTTTTCCCCCCACTCATGTGCTATCTACTTCTACATTTCTAAACAGATTTTGTTCTCGTTTGGCACAAACCATTAGCAAATATACACAAAAGCTTTGGTTATAGAAAATTTTCTAAATCTGGTAGAGTTTTTTTTTTTTTTAATTTGACATACAATCTGACAATTTTCGAGATTTTGAAAATTTCAAGTTTGCTGAAAGAAACATTTTTTTTACTCTAAATTTGAGGGGGTGGGGGTGGAATAGCAGTTCTGCTCTAACCAAAACTTTTCTTATGGTCTGAGTTTTAAATTTCATCAAGAGTATATGCAAAATACAGGAGGAGATAGCTTTTAAAGTCATACTTTCGATATTTTGAAATGGAAATAAAAATAGCGGCCGTTCCCATGGCAACCAAAACCAAAAAAAATATGTTTTTCAAGCATTTTTATGCTAATATTATGGTAAGGAATCTGAAAATAAACATAAGAGATGCCTATGTTGAAACCTATAAAATATGACCCTCAGGGCCCATGTCCC
>JAWQUT010000882.1:44027-55047 GCA_033807755.1 Ellobium chinense
GTGTGTGTGTGTGTGTGTGTGTGTGTGTGTGTGTGTGTGTGTGTGTGTGTGTGTGTGTGTGTGTGTGTGTGTGTGTGTGTGTGTGGAAGGGGAGGATAATAGAAGGGCGGACTGCAGCATAGGCCACATGAATAGAGCCTGATGTGTGAGACTGAGAGACTGATGTCAAGTGTTATTATCTCCTTCACCAGTAGTGTAACCGGCTGTGGCATCAGATTTTATCACTCCTAATTTGTGCTCGCCTCTCTCCAACTCAGGACACATTCTGATAATGAGACCCCCCCCTCCTCCCCCTCCCTACCCCTACCATTTAGTGTCACGGTATATGGTGAAGTGGCTAAAATATATTAAATGACGTTTGTTGTCGGCTACAACATTTTGGGCGATCATGTCTCGATACTGAGAATATATAATCAACATCTTAGACTGTCTTTTAAAATGACCGGGCAACACATTACGCAGACACCATCAACAGGAGATGTTCAAAGGACATATTCAATGCTAAAATTACAACAGACTCACAGGCTAGCATCATACTTCACTTCGACGCCAACTACCATTACGACATTGATCTTAGCAAGCATGACAGCGTCACAAGATGAAAAAAGCTTCCAACAGAAAAGCTGTTAATGATATAGCTGCCAGATCTTACAAGTTATTCGTGACTGAAGTAGTGAACAACGAAACCTTGCACCTCGATGTTAACGATGGTGTGCGAATGCGACACGCTACGTAGCTTGAGCGTAGGAAGTTACTGCCCAAATTACCACCATCTCTAGAGGACACTATCTCTAGAGGAGGCACTTCAAATCCCAACAGACTATCTCACACAGCTCTTAAATGTAAAGACTTTTTCTCACAATAATAAGAAAATGATATTTAGTGAAGAAGCTCTCCATGTTTTATGTGATTCCACAGACATTATGGAGATGGAACATTTTAAAGCAGCCAAAGTTCTTCACAATATTTTATACCCTGTGCACAAAATGGGACTTACATGTAGAGCGTTTTCTTCTTACAGCCGTCAAAGGAAGCCATCACCTACAAGGTCATGCTGCAAACACTTCAAGACTCAGGTGGAGAACATAGAAGGAAATTTCAATTCAAATGCCTCCACCCGGATTTCGAAGCAGCAGTTCTAGAATTATTTTGTTCCAGATTGTGCTGCATTTGGTTACCACTTTCATTTGATTCAAAGCTTTTGGACGCACATTCAGCTCCACGGCAGTGTAAAGATTCGGATTCACAAAGCAGGAGAAGCGTTCGACTAACATTTGGACTGCCAGTCTTACCTTTAGAACGACTTTGAGGACGGTTTTGCCTTCGACGTCTTTAATGGTGCACTTGGTGCACACCACATATTCTTTGATTACCCGTTGAATATCTACATCCTACCCTCAGCAATGTTCTCACCTTCCACAGGGGAATCTGACAACTTGGAAATGAAGAGAACAACAAATAGCTGTGATCGTTTTCAGAACAATCTCAATTCTCGATTCTACTGCTCCCATCCTAACGTTTAAGAATGTTTGGCTAGTGTAGATATCGTCCAATTCAAAGACAAACTGGAGATAAAATCAATGGACCAACTGCCATTAAGACAGAAGGCGTTTAGTTGAACTACAGACTCTTTCTACCAGCTTCAGAGATTAGCTGCTGCCTGCTGGAGCATTTTTGGAGAAAGTCGCCGCAAGAAACCAGCCTTCACCCGCTGTATGAATATTTAACCGCAGAATGGTTTTTATGCTGTAGTCTACGTAATAAATGAAATTCTGAGATTTAAAAAGTCACAAATTAGTCTAGATGTAATAAACTCCACCCATGGCCGTTATCTTCTTGCTCAAAATCACTTCTCCACTTTTCCGTAGGAGAGCCTGTGTAGCAAATTAATGCCTTTTTAATAATCATGGTGCAAACAGGATGTTAAAAGTATCAAATGAAATCATTGCCGAAAACAAATGTGGCAGAAAACGAGTCTTTCACCTTGTAGCCCATCTCGAGGTTCAACCTATGGTAATAATCTGAACATAAATTCATGTGGCTCTCACATGTAAGAATGATGGGTGGCAGAAAGACTGACATGCAGAAACAAAAGAGAGAGAGAGAGAGAGAGAGAGAGAGAGAGAGAGAGAGAGAGAGAGAGAGAAAGAGAGAGAGAGAGAGAGAGAGAGAGAGAGAGAGAGAGAGAGAGAGAGAGAGCATTAAAAATATATATAAAAAAACAAAATTTAAAAAAACCCAACAGAAACCGTAAGAGACAAAACGAGAGCAATAAAAAGAGACAGAAGCGAGACAGATATACTGGGATAGAAAGACAGGTAAAAAGGCAGGCAGATAGACAGAAAACTAGCATAGGGAAACAAACAGAGATGGGCATACACAGACTGAAAATATGTAGACAGACCATCAGAAAACATATTAATGCTGCCAGACGCGTCCTAGGGCACAAACATAGATAGACAGACATAGATGTTGACATAGAGAAATACGAAAAGAACAAAGGCACGGCAAGACAGAGATACAATAAGGACATATGCATAGGCAGGACGACAAAGAGAGGGACATACAGGTCGACAGACAGACAGACAGACAGATAGACAAACAGACAGACAGACAGACAGACAGGCACCTAGTAAGACATACAGAAAGACAAATAGGCAGTCACAGAGACAGAAAGAAACATAAGCAAAAAAATCAACGAAGAGGCAAACAGAGAGAGACTTCTTAGGACAGATAGACATGCAAACAGATAGAGAGATTGGTAGGCAAACAGGCACGTATGCAAGCAGACAGGCAGGTAGGTAGGCAAGCAGGCAGGCAGGAAATCAGGCAGGCAGACATTTAAAGAGACATAGAGACAGGGGACAGACAGACAGACAGGTAATAAGACAGATAAGGAGGCAGTCATACTGACCAACAAAGATATATAGTTTACACAGGCCCAAATTGTTTTGCTATATTTTTACTATGTGCTGCCCACTGCCGTCACTCCAGCCCTAATTTTCTTTCGCTGTGTCCACTCACCAGTGATGGAGAAAAGCATCTGATCTAAAAATATTACATACTTTTAATAGCCCATGACAAGTAGAGTTTTTGCTGTTTCTCCTCGTCTGATCTACCTCCTTGAAAAGCCACTTAAGGCCTCAGGCTATTTCAAGAGAACAGGGGGTTAGCTCATTGGCAGCTATTTTTTTCCAAATCTCTGACCCGAAATAATGCTGCTTTAATTTAACTTAAATTGACCAGGCAAGTGACAAATGCATTAGAACAGACCACAACTAATGTCACTGGGCCCCTGAAAGGGAGAAAAAAATGATGTGCTAAATAAAATCACCCTTCTTTTGAAGTCCAGCTAAAGTGACCTCAAAATTAATGACAACAGAGAGTTACTTAAACTTTAAAGCTAACATATTACATCGTGGGTTTGCAGAATGTGGTTTGGCAATGTCACTTTTCAGGCTTAACTTTAAATCAAACAAGGGGGTGGAGGTCAGAGATATACAAGGGACACAGTCTGACCTCACACCAGCAGTGCGTGGGCTAGAACACCACACTCTTCCACATCGCACTACCACCTCTGCTAGCACCGTACCATATCTCACCGCAGCGCAGTTCACGAAAAGAAGTGGACGGGGGTGTTTTTGATAATCTTGTTTCGCAGTATTAGAGGTTCTCTAACTCTCTTGAGGCCTTAGTGATTTAAGTGGGGTGATTTTTGCAATCGATTTTGTTATCCCTTTGCCCGAGTACCGTGCCTACATTAAACAGTCTGACAAACATTAACATACAAACTAACACATTTAGCTAGCCAGTCAGCCATCCCCTCCTACTCTAGCCCCCACTCCAGTCACCATCCCACTGCCTCCCCAACTCTCCCACTTCTTTCTCATACAATCTTTGACATATCCATAATACAGTATCCCCTTTCCCCCTGTTCATCACATACGCGTTGTATGGTGTATTTAACACACTAACGTTCAGCTCCGTCATATTTGCAGTGCTGAATGACAACACTATTTATAGCACCATTGTTTAGTGAACTGTAGGATCACAGCGCAGTAAGATCCAGGTATATGTAACAAGCGTCGAATTCCTAGAAATACATACTTCCTTTTTTAAAAATTGTACTGAGTGATATTCACATGTCTAAAGAAAAGGTGGCTTCCCTCACTCGCTTAGCGGTCTCGCAGGGGAATCGATTGGGTTTTGAAGCAAATAGAAATGCGCTGTGTACTGTATAGACTATATCTTGCAAGATCTGAATATTTATACTTCACCGTGACTGCATATTTATTAAATTCTCAGGCGTCTCCGTCACACGTCGGGATACTGGACATTTTCGGAATTTGCCATGTACTGGGTACTTTATGAATACCGTGGCTATTTCATCCACTTCGAACTGACAATACAGCAGTACAAAAAACGGTATCTCTGTGGAAGTAGCTATAGTACAGCCCTGCAATGAATTCCAGTGATAATCCACGGCAATCTCTTAGGCGATAGGACTGGAATTACGGTTTCTTTTGATGTCAAGATCCACAAGTACAGACAGCTAAATTTAACTCAGTGAACATGGTAGGCGACTACTTATTCATGTTAGCATTCCCAGGACTAATCCTAGTGTGTCTAGATTATGTTTCCCCCCTGACACACTGCCAGAAGGGATCGTATGAAGTTCCTCTTAAGAACGACAGGCCGATTTGCTTTCTTTGCCCTGAGGGGACATTCATGCCCTATCATGACCACCAATATAAGGAATGTTTCAAGTGTACTGAGATAGTGGATCCTTCACTGGAGGTTCTCATCTCCCCGTGTACCGACACTCAGGACGCTGTGATTCACTGTATCACTGGTTACTACAGGAGACTTGGCAGGAATCCGCGTGAGAAGGCAAGATGTGAGAAATGTACAGAGTGTGACCACCCAATCGTTCCCTGTCAGACATATGAAGACACCCACTGTTGTCAGGGAGATCACTTTATTGTTTACCCTGACAGGAATGGAAATCCTTTGTGTTGGGAAACATATTGGCTGTGCAGACAAGGACAATACTTCAACTCCAGTTTCTATTCATGTAAACCTTGCCCTGCAGGTACATTTATGTCTCTAGACTACCACAGCATGACTGAATGTTGGTCGTGCCAGACACCATCTGAACGTTACCACCTGCCTAAATACGCAGCTATTATTCAGAAATGTAACAGTACACACCCACAAATCATAGGATGTGAAGATGGCTTTTACACAGACCATAAGCTTGGTTACCGCGAAGACGACATTGGCTGCTCACCATGCACAGTATGTAATTCAACTGATAGAATATACGAAGGTAGAGCATGTGATCGGTTTAATAACACAGTCTGCTGTCCTCAACCAGACATGATAGTTGTGAATACTCCAGCAGGTATGAGATGTGAAGCAGACATGAAATCTTTGTTTCGTACAGAAACAGATTCTGATTCTCATTATCATCAAATGATCGACACAAGCACGACATCTAGTGCATCTGCTTCTATCACCACCAAGGACACCCTTGAAACTGCTGATGGCTCATGTGCCGAGTGTCGATGTGAGAGTGACTCTTATAATAGAGGAGTCATACCAGGAGTAACCGCAACTGCCACCTTCTTTGTCGGCATTTACTTGGGGATCATGGCTTGTTTCTTGTATCGCCGGCAATGGCTTTCCAGAATCACTAGACGCCTATGTAACATTTCACAACATGCTGTGCAGAACGTGGACCAATACGAGCGGGGTGAAGCTGATCCTCTGCTTCTGTGCACAAAGGGTAGGTTCTACAATTATAATCACGGTAACAGTAAGGACACTCCTGTTTCTGTTAAGTCCACAATTACTCTGTTCATTTTCAAGATGATAGAATGGTGGTTTGCTTGAATCAGAGTTACACATGGTGGCAAGCAGGGAGGGAAGGAGGGAGGGAGTGGGGGAAGGAGGAGATCGAATGTGACATAATGAATATACATAGAGAGAGAAAGGGGGAAATAGGTTATGAAAAAAACTATCTCTGAGATAAAGAAGGTGAAATATGGTGAATGAAGGAGAGGTAGAGAGAAAGAGATATATGACAAATTGCAAAGAAATTACATGGCAGAGAACGAGATACTGTTTATGGCAAAGAGAGGGAGAGAAAGAATGCCATGGCGAGTGACAGGGAGAAGGAGAGTAAGAAGGGAATGAACGTAGTTAGTGGCAGGCGAGCACNAAGAACAAACTGGAACGATTTCCAACTCCACCCCTTTCCCCTCCCCACCACACCTCCCCCCTTCCTCCCACATCCGATCACACACACACACACACACACACACACACACACACACACACACACACACACACACACACACACACACACAAACACACAAACACACACACAAACACACGCACAGAGAACAGATAGTTGGAGAGTGCGATGCAGATCAAGTGACAAGGCTTCATTGTTATGGAAAATTCATATTTTCTTTCAAAGAAGCGCGCACTGCAGTCCAGACCACACCGAACCGTTCCATCAAGTTACTGTGACCCTAGATTAGTCATAAATGTTTTCAAGTCATCTTGGTGGTACGCCAGAGACTAAACATAGTTAAAAAAAAAGGGGAACACAAACAAATTCAGTCAAACAAACGAAGGAATAGACACCACATAAAAGTATTCTATGCAGTTACAATAGACTTTAATTCTCTGTATACACTATTGACCCGCCCGGTGTATCTTGTGGCTATGACATCGTGTGCAATCAGTATTTTACTGTAACAGTACGATATTAATACATGAACTGTTAACATACTAAAACACACAAAGCCTACAATATTGCCGGAGTCGGCTACTTTGATATCTTGGTGGTTAAATAGAATGTGAAACACGGCGTTTTAACTGATATACCTCATGTTTTTTTTTCCAGATTGTGTCTATATTAATTATCTTATCAACTGTGTTTTACTAACTACCAAATTTCAGGCAACTGCTAATGCAATCTGACAGAAAGGTTTATGTCAGTTTTAGGCCAAAATGACGGTTTTTTGTTTTTTTTTCCTCCCATTTTTATCATGAAACCTATATGGATACCTATTTACGAACAAAACATATTCCGAAACTATGTAGCCTTTATATTGAAAATATTGCAACCCAATCTTCCCTCCCCCCTCTTCCACCATAAAACAAAAAAAAAAAACAACGGCGCATCTTTGACATTTGGTCCGACATAAAGTTCATGTCCCATATGACGTGCATCACGTGACCAAATAGTAATTAAGCAACCTCTCTTACACACCCACACACACGCACATACAAATAGAACGAAAGAGAGGGGGGAGAGAGAGAGAGAGAGAGAGAGAGAGAGAGAGAGAGAGAGAGAGAGAACACAGATGAAGAGACAAGAAGCAGAGAGAGGTTAATGGCACCAACTGTTTTTTATTCTTTTTGGCCTATTAATAAACTGTGTTAGTCTACTCATTATACTGTGATTTCGGAATATTTTTTTTCTGTGGAGATTAAAGTACTGCTTTTGTGCAGTCTTTTAAGGGGAAGAAAATGGGTGGTCAAAGACACATTTTTATTTTTTTATTTTGACAAATCCCTTTCAAAAATAATATGATTCTGATTTCGTCCCCAATTTTTGTTTTGGCTGGTTTCGACCGCGTGCTGAAACTGTAAAAGTGGATGCTATTACTAGATCACATGCTAAACCCTTACATTGACTGGCAGGGCCCAAAAATTTGGGATTTGTGTTCGGGTTAATCGGGTTGTACGAAATAAGTGATTTGGCCTTCTGATAGGTGCCTGAAACCAGAATGTAGTATGAAGCACAGTAAGAAACTATTAAAGAGAGACACTCTATTGACAGGGAAGGATAGAGAGATGTATGCGACTTATATAGTGAAAGAATGACTGTGACAAGGAGGGAGAGAGAGAGAGAGAGGCAGAGAGAGAGGGAGGGAGAGGAGGCAAATACAAGATGTGGCATGACAAGGAGAGATAGAGATATAATGGAAGTTGTGTTGTTGTTTTTTTTGTTGTTGTAGGGGTAGTTGTGGCGTGTGTGTGTGTGTGTGTGTGTGTGTGTGTGTGTGTGGTGTGTGTGTGTGTGTGTGTGTGTGTGTGTGTGTGTGTGTGTGTGTGTAAGTATGAATAAAAGAGAGAGAGGAAGAGCTAAAGAGAAAGGGAGAGAGTGAGAGAGAGAGAGAGAGAGAGAGAGAAATATCCGATATAGACGAGGAGGAGAGAGAGAAATGGAAACAACATGTGTGAAACAGACATGAAGGGATTTAAAAAAAAATCAAGATCGATGGACATAATTATTTATTATGATCTTTGATGTGTGTAAACCAATAGGGTCATGTTGACTAGCCTGGAGAAAAAGAGTGAGATAGTGACACAGAGAGAAAAAGAGAGCTCGATTAACCAGATGGAAGCTGACATAGTAAACGCCAGGAAGACGGAGAAAGAGAAGAAGCTAGATATAGTCTAGTTAATAACAAAAGGTGGAAGATCAATTGTTATCTGGGGAGTGACAGAGAGAGGAGGAGAAGCAGAAACTGAAATTGTACGTAAAAGCAAGGGCTGGACAGAGGAACATACAATAATTAGTAAGAAGCTTATGAGTAAGAAACAGAAGGAGACAGAATGAGAGACAGCGAAAAGAATACGGGGAGTGAGAGGGAAAATATAGATCTAGGATGAAATGCAAAGATAAGAATGAGGAATAAGGGAATGAGAAAGAGAGACCTGAAAAGTTTCACTGAGAATAAAAAGTAGAAGGGCATGAACGTAGTAAGTGGCACAGAGAGAGAGAGAGAGAAAGAGGTAGCGAGAGAGAGGTAGAGAGAGAGAGGAAGACAGACGAGAGAGGGGGAGAACAAGAGAGAAAGATGGAATGTGGTGGAGAAAGAGAGAAAAAAGAGAGAGACAGAGCGAGAGGTCAATAATAAAAGACAGTGGAAGGAAAAGAAAAAGTTCATCTAAGCACTTTATTCCCCTCTTTTCCAGTTATGAAAGCCTTTTGCTTTACATAATACAGCAATATGATGGTTGCGGGATGGATACTCCTTTCCTTCTCTTGGCAGTATCAAAATTATTGAATCGACGTGTACCTCCATGACCGTTCAGATCCCTATCGCCTTTAACTCGCAGCCAAATGTATTAAAAGTTTAGCCTTACCCCCCCCCCCCCCCCCCCNCCGCCCCTATCCACCACACAAAAATCCCTCTCTTCTGTCAGTAACGTTTATAAATAATACAGGTTTGATAGTCCCTGAACCCTCAAACCCTTACACGAAAACAGTCTCACTCCAGGACGTTGCATCTATATTATGTACTAACAAATAATAAACACCTTTCTCTAGCAAGACACCCAATAGTATCAACAACTCATCTTCAAGGATCGGCTTTACTGTCGATGAAAAAAAACAACAAACCACGCAGTAAAAGATTAATGGGGAGAAACTCACCAACATTAGGGATTATTATAATACCAGCATGAAACATGAAACTGCAATTATCTCAAAACTGTTTTCTGCCAATATCCTTCTGTTAAAAGAAGTCGGTTTACTTGCATTATAATATTTCTTTGCTTTTTTTTTTGCAGACAACCTAGAAACTATTTCCAACGAAAGTCTGCAAGAAAAGGTAAATCATGGAGGATGTTCTAAGTATACCTTTGTATTTCAGAATCTCAAAGTCAAAGACCTACTTAACCCTTGTGAAACAGCAGACAATACTGTATAGGCTTCTTATTTCAACATCGATGAAACCTCAAAAGCCGGATAGGCCCATTGTGTAATGTATTACCATGAGAAGCGAACGACTTTTGGAGTTTCCCAGTTGTCAAAACATCCAGTTGGCAACTTATACATTGTGGCGGTTACAGCATCTAGGCTCCCTGCCACTGGTGAAAGTGTAGCTTTAAATTAACGCCTGGTGAAATCATTCCTTTACAACGTGTGCCAAACTCATGTCCGCTATAATATTGACATTTGATATTCTTACCACAATGACGAATATACACATGTAATGCCAGTATGTCTTCAAAGGTTATTAATATTTTAAGCTGTGAAGGTCTTTTGTGAATTCTGTTGATCTCTCGATATTTCAGCAATGTCGTAGGTCTAAAACCTAACATATAGGTTGCGCGTATTTTCTGAATATGTTTACATCTGCAGTGAGATGTATTTGATATGCTGTGGGGGGTGCAGCAGGCGAGGTGGAGAACGCACCAATTAAGAAAGAAGTAATTCTTACAATGAATCTTTGCTTTCAGTCTCTTCGATCAAAACTTTCTCACATGTGTATGCTTTTTACTTCTGACGAAATTCGAACAAAAAAACAACAACAATTACGATTGTAAGACACTCCCGTTGAAATACCAAATACTGTTGTTATTAACTAAACTGGGCAATTTGTGTCCATGAAATTTCATGAATGGTAAGACGTCCGTAAATATTTTAATTATATTCCTCATATTGGTTCAGCTTGAAGCTCATGTGAAAGAATTCAGGTTGTCGGAATCAGACTACAAACGAGTGATGGAGTTGCTAGATGAGGAGATGAACAAAGGACTCAGGCGAGAATCACATCAACAGGCGGATGTCAAGATGTTTCCCACATTTGTGAGATCACTACCAGACCGATCAGGTACTATCTATATAAGTTCATTGCTATTACACATATTTACGCGTGTGATGAAAAGCAAACTGTAAACAAGACATAATTTGACCCCGACCTATCCAAAATAGTAATCAGTATTATAAAGATGCTAACGTACGACACTGCAGAGATATTTACATCCCCAAATTTAAAATAAAAAAAAATCAGTTCTTATAATTTAGCAGCAGCGATTTTATAATTTGATTGGTTAATTTATATTGATATCAAAGCATATGTTCATTTTAACACTAAACAATTCTATGCTGAAATGAAAGCCACCTGCTAATGTCATCTCTGTGGGCAATACACCGACCTTTAGAGTAATTTTAGTGAACCAGAATAGCAACTTTAAGGGCGTGGGGGGT
>JAWQUT010000882.1:61455-74531 GCA_033807755.1 Ellobium chinense
AGTTATGCTCCGAAAACAAAGGTTTTTTTTTTTAAAATCAATCCCTTCCCTAGGTTATTATCAACACAGAATTGGGAGCGCTAGGAGACAATGGTTGTCTAGAATTCATCACAACACAGTATGACCGTGAAGTGGACGCCCACTCTGATTTCACTGGTCAGCAAAGGTGAACAATTTTCTCATCTCCTCTTCCACCAGAACATTTTCTCTTCCTTTCGCCCATAATCTTTAAGCAGGCTTTACTGACATCATTGTTCCACTTTTTTGTTGTTGTTTTTTTTGTTTGTGTTCTGCTATTTGTCATTCAAGCGTTCTTTTTTTTAAATTTACGGAGGGCTGGTTGTCTACAGTGCATATAGAGACTCTATGCGATTAAGAGCATTCTTCTATCTTACTGTTGGGATATTAGTACTGAGTAGGAGCGATGGTTACTTTCATGATATTCTATTGCACTTCATTGTGTAAGAAGTCTGCATCCATTCTTCACAATCGCAACTGCAACATCTCCTGCATCATTGCCAGCACCACTACTACTGCTAATGCCGCTGCTTCTGGTAATACGTTCATTTAGGCTGTTGCAACCTTTACTACTGGTGTCACTAATTGTTCTACCACTACTCTAAGAACACTGTTACTACTACTACCACTATTATCACTACTACTACTACCACTACTATTGCTATAATTGCGACTTTCGTTGTCTTTTCTGCTGCGACTTGTCCTGCTGCTGCTGCTGCAGCTGCTGCCGCTGCTGCTGCCTGTTCTGCCTCTGTTACAACAAAAACAACAGCTACTACATATTTGGAATGTTATATGTTGTATTATGAAACTCGTACACGATCTTTTTCTCTTCGGCAGGACCTGCAGTAGAAGTACAAGTCATAATATTAGAAAGTGAAAAAAAAAAGTAGTAGTCATTGTAATGCAGATAGTGGTGAATATTTGCGATGACGTTGGTTACGGTGGAAAGTACTGGTAGTAAAGTGGTGAAGGCTGTAGTAATTTGTATGAGTGACGTTTGGTATGGTCAGACAAAAAAAAATATTATGACTAAAATTGTTGAAACTGGTAATACAGCAATGCTTCCAATGGTGTATGAGAGAAGTGAATCTGCCGTGCCGAAAAGGCTATGTGAACAAATCTATATTATCGAGGATTTTGGTTATCTCTCCTACATGACCTAGAGTTCCCCTTATTATAAAAACCAAGTTGATCTTGTAGAGTGTTTGAAAAAAAAAAGATGCATCAAACAACCTTGTTGTTTTCATCCTCATACTTTTCTTAGAAAGTCGGTCTCTTTAAGTGTATACGATAAGATAAGATAAGATAAGATAAAATAAGATAAGATAAAATAAGAAAAGATAAGATAAGTTAAACCTTTATTATCCAGATTTGGAAATTCGTTTTCACAGCATTTATAACAATACAATGAAAAATACAAATAGATTAATAATGTTCACTCATTCACACATCCCTGCACCTATACCCACCCCTGCATACCACGGTTTACGTACAAGCGTACCACATTAAGAAACACTGCTAAGGCGAATGGCTGATGGCAAAAAAGATCGCCTGTATCGCTCTCTGTGAGTTTTTTAAGAATAGTATCCGTCTACTTCTTTGAGATCGGATTATCTGATGGAATAGGGGGGTGAGAGCAGTCACTCAAAATTGATTTGAACTTTTGCTTGCAGGAATGAGTGTATAGTTCTTAAACGTTCATGTATCCCCTGCTGGTTAAATAGCAAGCTTTACTGAGGATGAAGTTGTTAATTTTGCTCTTGTCTTGCTCCTTTGCATTTCCTCCCCATGCTGTTATGCAAAATAAGATGATACTCTGTATAGTTGACTTGTAAAANCCAGACTGTCTAATCGGGATGGTGATGGGCAGGGGTTTTAATGTCTGCTACATGGAGGACACTGACAATGTAGAAACGATGTATGTCAACGATATGGATACTCTCCAACCAAGACAGGTAGGTTGTTACAACTCTAATTGAAGTTTTTTTCTTCTAAAACTCGGTATGTGGTCTCTGAGTATTTTTAAAATAAAGGGAAATAATATATGCTCTTCACATATATATATTTATTTACTAGTAAATGACGTAATATTTGAAGGAGTACAGATTTTCAGTTAAATTAGGTTTTGAATGAATTTACACAAAAGTACATATTTGAATTCACCATCAAACTCATTTTTTAACAAAAGTGCATTGACTAAGTTTTGGAAAAACGCTCTTCAAGTATCAGTCTTACCTTTGGCAGTTTTATTTGGCTTGTCACGAAAACCAGCAATAGCACATATGCATATTGACTAGTACATGGGCCTCAGATATTGCTGTTTATTTTCCCTTGCCATAGTCAGCTTCGAAAGAATTGTTTCATTGCACCCGTATCCTTAGCCCTTTTAGAGACGTGTGGGTACTTTGGTGCTTTTAACATGTAAAATATATCAAAGAATGGACTCCAAAAGTACTGCTACTATGTGTATTCTCAAGTTGTTTCTTCTTAGGAATACACTGATACCATTGTGATAGTTCCACGAGAGCTATCATGCAAACACATAGGAACATTTTTTAATTGCCTTCTAAAGCATCTGTGAGTAACTAAGTTATCAATTTAATTAAGTGAACGACACTTCCATAGGTCAGAAAAGAAAACATCATATGGTCGCAATTTACTGTTCCGAAGAGTTGGTGGGTGCTTTCATGCATCACACATTCAGACAATGAGAAAAAAAAAGGGGGGGGGGGCATTATTAATGTCTCATAAAGGCTTCCAGTGTTAGTCATGCCTCGAAAAGTTTGAGCTAGGCGAATCGTATACTGATTGCATGGAATTTAGCTGAATAATATTTTTGAAACCCGCAGACTTTACTAACATAATTATGACCAGGGCTTTTGTTTTCTTTTTTCTTTCTTTTTTTTTTTTTTGGAACTCGTAGGGAAATGGGTACAGAATCCAACGGGTCATTCCGGTGGTTCTAGGAAGGTCCGAAGTCAATCTCTGCTTTGTTGTTTTTGTTTTCCGTCGGGTGGACGGGGAGAGGGAGAGGTCTGGAGATGGCGGGTGAGGAGGTAGGCTATGATCTCAAATTGGTATTATTAAACAGATTTTTGTTTCGCAAGAACCGATTTATTGTGATACATATGCGGAAATTTTAGGGGGGAAAAAAGTTATGCTCCGAAACCATTGTTTTGTTTTTTTTTAATCAATCCCTTCCCTAGGTTATTATCAACACAGAATTGGGAGCGCTAGGAGACAATGGTTGTCTAGATTTCATCACAACACAATATGACCGTGAAGTGGGCGCCCACTCTGATTTCACTGGTCAGCAAAGGTGAACAATTTTCTCATATCTCCTCTTCCACCAAAACATTTTCTCTTCCTCTGTCCCATAATCTTTAAGCAGGCTTTACTGACATCATTGTTCCACTTTTTTTTTTGCTTTGTTTGTTCTGCTATTCGTCATCCAAGCGTTATTTTTTTAAGTTTACGCAGGGCTGGTTGTCTACAGTGCATATAGAGACTCTATCCGATTAAGAGCATTCTTCTATCTTACTGTTGGGGTATTAGTACTGAGTAGGGGAGTGGTGACTCTCATGATATTCTATTGCACTCCATTGTGTAAAAAATCTGCATCCATTCGTCACAATCGCAAATGCAACATCTCCTGCATCATTGCCAGCACCACTACTACTGCTAATACCGCTGCTTCTGGTAATACGTTCATTTAGGCTGTTGCTGCCTTTACTACTGGTGTCACTAAATTTTCTACCACTACTCTAAGAACACTGTTACTACTACTACCACTATTATCACTACTATTACAACCACTACTATTACTATAATTGCTACTACCGTTGCTTTTTCTGCTGCGACTTGTCCTGCTGCCGCTGCTGCTGCCTGTTCTGCCTCTGTTACAACAAAAACAACAGCTACTACGTATTTGGAATGTTGTATTATGAAACTCGTACAAGATCTATTTCTCGTCGGCAGGACCTGCGGTAGAAGTACAAGTCATAGTATTAGAAAGTGAAAAAAAAAGATAGTAGTCATTGTAATGCAGGTAGTGGTGAATAGTAGCGATGATAGTGGTAACGGTGGAAAGTACTGGTAGTACAGTAGTGAAGGCTGTAGTAATTTGTATGAGTGACGTTTGGTATGGTCAGAAAAATAAAAAAAAAAGTATATTATGACTAAAATTGTTGAAACCGGTAATACAGTAATGCTTTCAATGGTGTATGAGAGAAGTGAATCTGTCCTGCCGAAAAAGCTATGTGAACAAATCTATATTATCGAGGATTTTGGTTATCTCTCCTACATGACCTAGAGTTCCCCTTATTATAAAAACCAAGTTGATCTTGTAGAGCGTTTGAAAAAAAATGCATCAAACAATCTTGTTGTTTTCATCCTCATACTTTTCTTAGAAAATCGATCTCTTTAAGTGGATAAGATAAGATAAGATAAGATAAGATAAGATAAATCTTTATTATCCAAATTTGAAAATTCGTTTTCACAGCATTTATAACAATACAATGAAAAATACAAACAGATTAATAATGTTCACTCATACACACAGATCCCTGCCCCTATACCCACCCCTGCACAACACGCCTTACGTAAAAGCATACCATATTAAGAAACACTGCTAAGGCGAATGGCAAAAAAGATCGCCTGTATCGCTCTCTGTGAGTTTTTAAGAATAGTATCCGTCTACCTCTTTGAGATTGGATTATCTGATGGAATAGGGGGTGAGAGCAGTCACTCAAAATTGATTTGAACTTTTGCTTGCAGGAATGAGTGTATAGTTCTTAAACGTTCATGTATCCCCTGCTGGTTAAATAGCAAGCTTTATTGAGGATGGAGTTGTTAATTTTGCTCTTGTCTTGCTCCTTTGCATTTCCTCCCCATGCTGTTATGCAAAATAAGATGACACTCTGTATAGTTGACTTGTAAAACATGTGACTGAGTGTTCTATCAATATTAAAATATCTAAGTTTCCTCAAGAAATACACTGAAACCTCGTTATACCGCCAAGTAAGGAGCAAACAGAAAAGTGGCGGTATAACGAGAACGGCGGTACAACGAAAATGCCATGTAGAACAAGGGAAATAAGTAATTTACCAACACTGGACTGGCTAACATGTCTAAAATAATGCAGTTATCTCCATTATCTCTCCACTAGACATAAACCTTCGTTGTCATTTTGAAGTTTACATTGCTTTCATTTGTATTTTTTTGTTGTTGTTGTTCTTTGTGTTTAATGACTTGAGTTGATTTTAAAACAATAGAAGAACTAAGGATTGGAAGCGTATGTGTCAAGCTGGAGAATGATAAGAAAAGAAGCTGACTACTACACATTACACATCCGGGTCGGAGAATCACACGAGCGCTAGGCCTACGTCACAGATCAATGTGTGCTGTTTGCACCGTACCCCGCGACCGGTGCGAACCAGTTGAAGCATCACCTCGCGCGTTAACGTTCGTTCGCAAACTCTCTAGGCCTAATTGAGGGAGAGGAGATTGAACTGTGACCCGCCTTTCCCACTGCATGCCCCATCAGGCGGCCTATCAGGACTTCGCGTCCAAAAAGTGAAGAGTGTGTAGTAGGATTGGTGTTTGAGTAACAAGCACAGACTGTGGCGCCAAGAGATGTTCCGTCTGTTAGCTGGATTCAGGTAGAAGTGGGAAGTGGAAAGTGGGGGTTAAATTTACGTTGGCGGTATAACGAGCAATATTTAATATACTCAAGTTATGAATGTAACAGTTAAACTGTTGGCGGATGGCGGATGGCGGTATAACGAGATTTTTAGTGACTTTGTATAGGTGTCAGATCCGTTCCACGGCGAAAAGCTGGCGGTATGCGGGAATGGCGGTATAACGGGTGGCGGTATAGCGACTTTTCACTGTACATTCGTTTGTTTGCCTTGGCGTGAACTGAGGTGGTATGGATATGCCAATCGAGCCTAGAGTCAATGTGGATTCCAAGATATATGTAAAACTCAACTCTTTCGACATTTTCATTATAGATACTAAGCAATGGTAATGGGGTTGCATTTGTTCTAAAATCAATAACCATTTCCTTCGTTTTCTTTACAGTAATACTACGTAGTGATCTTCACACCACTGGGTAAACCATTGACATTGAATTGTATTTAGATAAGCCTCTTCATCACATGGTCCAGAAATCAGTCCTTCATGGTGGTATCATCTGCAAACTTATTATAGGAATACTTGCATTTTTCACTTTTGCACTGGCTTGTATAGATTGTGAAAAGAGCAGGTGACAGTACGCAGCCATGAGGCGCGCCTGTGTTCGTAGAGACATTTAATGATATGAAATAATGTGTGTCTGGACCCTTGCTACCAATACTTGCTTTTAATTTAACATACTGGGGTCGATGAGTGAGAAAATCCAAAATCCATGCAACAATATTGTTGTTTACCTTCATGTTTAAACGTTTTGAAATGAGTGTGAGGTTGGATGGTATTGAATGCACTAGAAAAATCCACGAACAAAATCCTGACATAGTTCTTGGGTGTGTCAATGTGTTTGTAGATATTATCTAAAAAGAAAAGTATGGCATCATCAACACCTCTCTGTTCACGATAAGCAAACTGCATTGGGTCCTGGAACGGTTTTACAAATGGCAATAACCTAGACAGTACAATTCTCTCCAAACATTTAATTAAAATTGAAGTAAGAGCCACAGGGCGTAAGTCGTTCATGTCAGACACGCTTTCCTTTTTAGGCATAGGCACAATCTCTGATGTTTTCCACTGGAGTGGAACAATATGACCCGACAGTGACATGTTAAAAATAGGTGTAAATGCCCGTGCTAACTGGTGTGAGCATACATTAAGTATTTTGCTTTTGATCCCATCAGGGCCACAAGCTTTATTGACACATAAGCCAGAAAAAAGTTTGACTACCTCTGGCTCGCTCACAACAATGGGCTCTTCATTTACTAAGTTGTTTAATGATGTTTTAATTATCTCGTGCTGGTTGGCATATTCATTTCCATTTTGCACGTTAACTGGTGTTTGCTTAGGTGAGTACCCCACGATTTTTCTCAGGCAACTCCATGCGTCTCTGCTATTATTGGACGCGAACTGCTGTTCAAGTTTATTTTTATACTCATTCTTACATGCTGTGATTTTTACTTTCAGTTTCTTTTGTACTTCTTTCTTACCATGCGCATCCTTCCTCATGTTCATTCTTTTCTTTTCATTTAATAATAATTTCATCTCTTTGTTGATCCATGGCTTATTTTTAGGAAATCAAGTAATTTTTTTCTTCTCACAAACCAGATCTTCACAAAACGTTACATACTGCATGTCATTAACCATATTGTGCGTAAAAGAGAAGATGGCATGGGAAGTGCGGCACATGCTTTAAAAGTGTTTTTTTTATCAATAATGTGAAAACTTATTTAAATTTTTTTTAACATACTGTTTAATTTCACATGCACAGGTTCGTTGAAGTTATATCACATACAAACAAACCTCAAAAGTATCATGCTTCAATAAACTGTAAACTTTTTCCCCGTACCAAAGACACCTTACACATTGCAGACTTATTATCATCACACTGCATATCATTACAGAGAAATGTAAAAAAAAAATAAATAATAGTATCCCCCTTACAATACATCACGGTAAAAATTACGCCGGTGGTTTATGACCTTTTTGGTACATGAACAACAAAAAAGTGCTGGGATACTCCAGACTGTCATAGATCACTGATAGCTGATAATTACACCTGAGTGCATTGTCTCAAATGGAGAAACAAAGCATTTATTTGTTTAGTGCTCAGGAGAGGGTCTTGTTTGGTGTTGAAATTGGCTGTCTGCGCTTTTTTTTTTCTAACAGTATCGTGCGATCCGTAAAATATATATGTTTAAAAAAAAAAAAAAAACTTCCGACGTTCATTGCTCCTTTTTATTAAATTAAAGTGTTCATTTGTGAATAGACTTTTGTTTGGGTATATTCCTCCAGACTGGAGAAAATGATATCTGGAACTTATTTAGGCGAAATCGTGAGGCTTGTGTTGGTGAAGCTTATTCAAAACGGACTTCTCTTCAAGCAACTACACGATGACCATCCTCTGCTTACAGAAGGATCTCTCTCCTTCAAATATGTGCTAGACATCGAGAGGTATGAAAGTAGCCAAGTTAACATCATGTGATAAGTAAGTGTGTGTGTGTGTGTGTGTGTGTGTGTGTGTGTGTGTGTGTGTGTGNGTGTGTGTGTGTGTGTGTGTGTGTGTGTGTGTGTGTGTGTGTGTGCATGATAAGGGTAGAGGGCTGAGGCGAGGACTGAGGCGGGGCGGAGTGATTAATTCATTGCATTTTACATGTAAGTGTTAAAACACATCTTAATTATGTTTTGTTCTTTCATTTAATCGCAGTGACCCTGAAGGTGTATTCCAAAGTACAAAACGTGTTTTAGATGATATGAAGATGGAAGACTACACTGTCAAAGATGAGGACTGCAAAATTGTCAGATATGTATGCAGCTTGGTGTCTAAAAGAGCTGCTTACCTTGCCGCAGCGGGTAAGATATCATTTTCAGACTTGACACGGAGTTTACCTTTTTTCTTGTAACCTTATATAATATAATAAATATTGCTAATACTATTAGTGTCGCAAAAAATAATGTATCTATTAAAATAGTTATGTGTGACTTACTATTAACAGTTTCCAAGCATATAAACTTACCAGATCACTACATTTGCTTTGTTAGCAGTTTAAAAATAACGGGTTTGATAGGTGGTCCCTAAATTAATGATACTACACTGCCGAACGTCTGACGATGAAATTTTCCCTTTCTCAAAAGAGAAATATAAACGGTGCTTTTAACCTCCCCTAAGCTTCCGGACAAACATCTAAATTTTCTACAAAGAAGTATGCATACCTCAGTGTAAAATGCAGAGGTACTTCGGGTATAGGGTATCAGCTAGTATACAATTTCATGAAAATCACCGTATAGGGGTGATTCGTCTAACTGCCAGATTATATTGCAGGTATCTACTCATTAGCAAAGTGTATTTGCACGACGGTATGCACGTATGCATCTCTATCGTTATCACTTTAATATAATATCTCTACTGTCGTGATAGGACCTCGTACGGCCACGCGGGCAGATTTTACAGGAGAAGGAAAAAACTGTTCTTCGCTAACTGTGTTGTTTCAATTTTCTCGACAAGTGTATATATAATGTCACTTATGAAACAACTTTATAACTGATAATGTTTAATTTCTGATAACATTTGTAATCATCCCAAAATACGCCATACGAGTTCCTCATTTTGAACGACTGCTGTGATAGGACCTCGTATGGGACAAATTTGTCCCGTACGAGTTCTTATCACAGCAAGAATTAGCCAAGCTTGTGGGCGGGCGCGTTGCGTACGTGGTTTTTCGTTCACTGTAGAAATGGCTATACCTTTAATAAATGAACCGGAAAAGAAAAAAAATATCGTTCAGCTTTTGGTTTCTCTAATCTACGTCATAATTTAACTTATTTACCACAGGGTAGTGCGAACCGGACATTGTGTAGGCTTTTTTTTCAGTGTGATTGTTGTTAAATATTTCTTACTCATACCACTGTTCGATTTGTGTCTGTCTGTCTGTCTGTCTGTCTGTCTGTCTGTCTCTCTCTCTCTCTCTCTCTCTCGCTCTCTCTCTCTCTCTCTCTCTCTCTCTCTCTCTCTCTCTTGCACACACACACACACGAGAGCGCACATACACACATACTTATACACCGAAATGAAATTGTATCAGTTTATATTTCACAGTTGAATAATGAAAGATTCTAGATATAAAGTGGATGCATACTAGATATAGATCCATGTAAATGCTTAAACACCCATGCATGCACACACACTTACGTCCACTTGCAAACACAAACACACAGACTCGCCCACACACGCACACACTCGCACACTCACACACGTACATACAGACCGAAACATTTACACTATAATAATATTGTGTAGTCAAACATCATTTTTCACATCATGTACACAAGGTAGGCTACTTGTTATTACATAAATGATTAAAAATATTAGATGTAAATTACTGCACACATATATCTGCACACCCGGGTGCACACATACGCTCTCTCTCTCTCTCTCTCTCTCTCTCTCTCTCTCTCTCTCTCTCTCTCTCTCGCACACACTCGCGAGCGCACATACACACATGCACACCGACACATACACTTATACAATGTAATGATATTATCTTGTAAATTTATATTTTACATCATGGAGATGGTATACTGTTTATTATATAAATAACGAAAAAGTCTAGACAAAAAAGTGGATGACTACTAGACATACGTAAAAATACTTAAACACCCATAAATTCACACACGCTTACACGCGCACATACACACAAAATCGCACTCTTTCTCTTATTGTGTTGTCAAATCATTTTTCACAAAGTACAGATAGATAAGCTACTTTTTATTACGTAAATGATTAAACATATTAGATATAGATCTAAATTGCATGCATATACGTGAGTGCTTAATGTACACACTCACATGCGGGCGCACACAGACACTCACTCTCCCCCTCTCTCTCTTCTTAGGTGCTTTCATAATTTAAAATGATAAATTGTCATAAAAGGCCAAAACAACTTTGGTATAACTGCCTTCAGCTCTTGCAGGTGCTTGAACTTGCAGGCTGGGATTTTTGGAGGCCCTCTGTATAATCTTGTGGGTGATTCAATCAGGGTGGCATCCTGAGCTCTTTGCTTTGGTAAATTGGACCATTCATCATCAAATGTTAGCTTGTATTGGATGTTTCTGTCTGAAGTGTATTTTAGACAACGAATGTCAGTGACAACTGGGTCCCCCTTCGTGCGATCCGGTCTGATACTCTTCCATGAGCCAGCTTTTGCAAAGTCCAGGAAAAAGTCATGGTGGAGGTAAACCACTTCAAATGACTTGCCATTTACTCTGGCCTTCTGGAAGATATTGATATAGTCTGTTGGCACATATATGACCAGATTCCCCAGGGCGGTCTCGATGGCCTTGTGCACAGAGTCCACCTCCATAAACGTGTTTCCTTTCACTACATATTTGTTTTCTATTGTCATGTTGTTGCCTGCACCATCTTCTACCTGCTTTTTGTCATGATTCTTTTCCTCAACCTCTTTTCTGTGAGCTTGCTAAACTTCATCGCTCACATTCTTAGCATCGTGGCCTAGGCGTAAATCACATTGATCTTTCCTTGGTTGGAAAAGGGAGAGGTTCAGATCATTGAATACTTCCAGGAAGACACTCATGCAAAGAACATTGCGTCCAGTCTCCTTGCCGCGGTTCACGTAACTCTCTGTGCAAAGCTGACTTGCTGTTGAATATTGGCTCAATGTAGATTTTGTTTGTGCGCTTTCGGTAGTAGTGAGAGGGGACTTTTGAAAGCTATCCAAAGAAATTTTCTGCAAGGAATCGCCTGCCATCCAAACCTCTGTTGTAGTAAGCAGACATTCTTTTCTGTCGTCGTTGAACGAAGTTTGAAGACAGACTGAAGTCAGATGGTTCAGGAGCTGATGTTGAATCAGTGATGATCAGTTTCAGCGGGGTTTGGTTCAGAATCTTTGGATGGTGGCTTTGGTTTAATAGCTGAAGCGAGGGTTGATTCAGAACCCACGAAGAATGGCTCAGGGTCAGAACTGAGTGGAGTAGTCGAAGCTTAAATGATGGGTAAGCCACAGTAATGACTGAAGGAGCTGGATGAAATGTTATATTAGATGATGAATGTTGATCTAGATATGTTGAATAGAGAGCCCGGCATCTATAGATTCGCCAAGCAGTGACAAAGATGCATCCGAATTGGTGGAGTCCGACTGTAATCACGGAGACTGATTGATCCCAGGATGATTTGGACTGATTCCTTACTTACGGGGACTGAGGCAGATTCAGATAAACTCACTGGTGCATCGAGAGACTTTTCAAACACCGACAAATAAAAGAAATATCCAAATCCACGTATTAGAGAAAATCCCAAATCTGTTTGATAATATGTCGACTGCGATAGATCAGTTTTAAGGTTGTTTGTGACCAGCGCCGACAATTCAGTCATGATTAACAAAAGAATCAGGCGACGGTAGAGCCGCAACATGAAGGTGAAAGGATTAAAACAGTAATCAAAAGGGAGTGACCAACGCCGACATTGCAAACAATATAGGTCTCCCTACGAAAGGCGCCGACGGTCAGATGTGCCGTACGAGGCCAATAAAGGTACGGTCGACACCGCGCGGTTGTGATAAAACAGCGTACGGGACAGTCGCTAGCCACAGGTGCGCCGTACGAGGTCTTATCACAGCAACAGGATTAGACAGTGGATGTACGTGTTTTTATTATTTTGATCAAAACATATTTTTTTTTCATGTTTTTCACGAATCCTTTTAACAGCATATGTATATAGACAAGAGGAATGTTTTTAACCAAAAATTAGCCAAAACCAAAATTTGCGCCGTACGAGGTCGATAGCGATATGTTTTTAATTTGAAATAAATTAATTAATAACTGGTCTATATCGTCACGCCTGTTTTATTTTTTTCTGCATTGCTCCATGAAAGAAACTTTGCCTTTGAGGTTTTGATATTAGTGTAAAATTCTGGCGTGCATGAAGAGGAGAGGAGAAAAGGAGGTCCAAACTCTGGACATCGGCTTTGAACCAATTGAGACCTTAAGGAGGGGGCGCCACCTGAGGGCCTTTTTCTAAATGCTTGGTGCCACATGATTTTAACCGTGATTTTTGGACTCAGCAGGTTCAAATTAGTGGAAAACAGTCAAATTTTTTTTAGATTTTATTATGGTTGCTATGGAAACGGCCGCCATCTTGAATTTTCTACCTAGAAAACCGTCAACTTCAAAAGGTAACTCCTCCTCCAGATGAAATGCAATCCAACTGAAATTCCACATATGCATTCTTATACACCTTGTCTACAAAGTAACAGCGAGTTATTTTTTTATAAAATGATAAAAAAAATATTTTATGAATTTTCAAAATTGGTATGTATCAGAATATCGATTTTCCCCCATTTTTTGGCCTTCGCCAA
>JAWQUT010000882.1:85801-95918 GCA_033807755.1 Ellobium chinense
TTTTTTCTGCTGGAAAACGAAACTGATGTGCCTTTCATGGACAATAAAGTTGTGTTTTGCTCTTACTCTTACAAACTCTTCTGTATTTCCTCTGACAAAAATTGGGCTTTGGATTAGGAAAGTGATGGCACACTTTGGGAAGTTCTTGGGTACTCCTAGGATGCACCTGAGAGAGTTTGTTGCTGTATTTTCTTGCTTCCAGCGCACTGACGTAGACTTACGTGTCCTAATCCGCACATCGCTTCTTGGATGACTGGCAAGACTGAACCAAGTGGTCAGCTATTATAGTCACAGTGCCGCCTAAGCTAGGTCTACAAGGTTGTATCCGAAGACAAAAGCACGCATTGAGATCATAATCACTGACTTGTGTATCACTTATGAATGCTGTTCTTCAAAACCAAAACAACGGGCTGTTAAGATAACTTGACTTGCGAAACTCCAGTTTTCTGAGACTGGAACCGACCATTATAAGTGCTAATCTAATCGTACGTCGGCCATACTGGAACCATCTATCATAAATTCTACTTTGTCCATGCGGCGGCTTCGCCAGAAGATTCGGTAAAACTCAGGATCTTGGCATTTCTGTTTACTGATACACATGCCGGGTTCTCGGGAGGACCTCGGAGGGCATTTTCGGTTCCACCGATATTCTCAGATATTCGGGAATTCTCGGAAGAGTGGCATCCCTGATGGGTTATTATCGTAGCTTTGTATATTTAATTATGACATAATGAATTTTAAAATGTTAATATTTTTTTTGTAAACCTGTGTGATCCGCCTTGTTTTATGGTCTAAGTCAGTTGAAATGACATACAGTGAAACCTCGTTATACCGCCAAGTAAGGGGCAAACAGAAAAATGGCGGTATAACGAGAATGGCGGTACAACGAAAATACCATGTAGAACAAAGGAAATAAGTAATTTACCAACATTGGACTGGCTACCATGTCTAAAATAATGCAGTTATCTCCCTTTAAAACAATAGCGTTAAGATTAAAAACAAAGCAAGAACTAAGGATTGGAAGCATCTGTGTCAAGTTGGGGAATGATAAGAAAAGAAGTTGACTACTACACATTACACATCCAGGTCGGAGAATCACACGAGCGCTAGGCCTACGTCATAGATTAATGTGTGCTGTTTGCATCGTACCCCGCGACCGGTGCGAACCAGTTGAAGCATCACCTCGCGCGCGCTTACGCTCGTTCGCAAACTCTCCAGGTCTATTGAGCGAGAGGAGATTGAACTGTAACCCGCCTTTTCCACTGCATGCCCCATCAGTAGGCCTATCAGGACTTCGCTTCCAAAAAGCGAAGAGTGTGTAGTAGGATTGGTGTTTGAGTAACAAGCACAGGCTGTGGCGCTAAGTGATGTTCTGTCTGTTAGCTGGATTTAGGTAGAGGTGGGGAGTGGGGAGTGGGGGTTAAATTTACGTTGGCGGTATAACGATCAATATTTACTATACTCAAGTTATGAATGTAACAGTAAAACTGTTGGCGGATGGCGGTATAGCGAGATTTTTAGTGACTTTGTATAGGTGTCAGATTTGTTCTACGGCGAAAAGTTGGCGGTATGCGGGACTGGCGGTATAACGGGTGGCGGTATAGCGAGGTTTCACTGTATATGAAACTGTATTTAAATTATATTAACCAATATTTCATGTACCTTAACACTGGAAATCAAGGGCTCATTTATATTATTATCATTCACACTGTATGTTTCAAATGAAGGGCTCCTTTATATCATGCACACTGTACGTTTCAGAGATGTATTCATTATATCCGTTGTCTGTTATCTCCATTCAGATCTATCATCACGTCAGAGGGCAATAAAAAAGACCCCGCTTCCAGGAAATATTGCCTGCTTACAGTTTTAACGTAGAAAATTGCGCAGCTCAAATGGTAAATGGTGCACTAGTGCTGATGCCGCACAGTGAGATTTATAACAAGTTTGGGTTTTGATAAAAGAACGCAGGCGACTTACCGCACAGTCAATAGCCCTACAGTACAACTCGAGACTTATTTATACCTTCTTATTGACGATAGGTTATAGTAAATATTTATCCTCAAAGATGCAAGCTAATAAAAGATACTGTAAGGGAATTTTGTTTTCGGTAAGAATGTGCACACAGATTGCTTCATTGCGATGAAGAGAAAAAGTCTTTAAACTGATCTAATATACTCCATGTTTAACATGTTGTGGTCTTGCTATACGTCTCTTTCCTGGCCGTGCAGGAACATTTAGAGCGCTGAAAATTTGTAGGCTGTCTTTAATTACACTGTTAATATTCCGTTTTACTGGGAGCCATCGCCTGAAGCGAAATGCTTTTGCTATCTCTGCATAAACCAGACGAGTCCTTTGGGACAGAAAACACTTTTTTTTCCTAACTGAAGCCTACTGTCACGTATCGATATAACTTGTTCATGAATATTAACATATTTTCCCTGAAATATTATTCTTCACAATTTGGATTAAGACAAGATGCTGATGAAGCCAAGTACGGAGACTAGAGTGAATGTGGACGAATTACACTTTTCAAGCCAATGTTCGAGCTGAATGTGGGAGAGGGCACGTTTCTTGATCTTTTAGTCTTAGCCTTCAAATCTTTGCTTGATGAGAAGATAGACATACTTCTGTCCATTAACCGTGTTGCCATGAGGAAGGTAATATTCAGCAAGACATCTCTGGGACCCCGAAAAAAAAAGGTTACCAGCATCATTTTCCCTTCAGAATTGCGTCAAGGATTTTTTTTTTTTTTTTTGCTCTCCACTATTACATCTTTTTGGTCATGGTAAAGACTTCTGGCAAGACCCTCGTAGATATATGCGTTTCTCTTTATTTTAAGCTGAATTATATCATTAATTGACCCCTAGGTTTCAGCTCAAAAGCATGTGAATGCGTTTTAACAAAAACTCCCAGATACTGAAAATGCCCAAGTGCTTGCATCGACAAGTAGCATGCATTCCTGTTGTCATCAGTGACCTCTGCTATATCCAAGTACAGCCTCAATAATAGCTAATGTTCAGTATACTGGTATTTCGCTTTTAGTTTGTGATTACCTTCTACTTTTTTTTTTATTATTTTCAACACTTCATTTTTAATGGAAAGTTCCACACATCAACATGGCTACAGCAATTTTTTTTTTTGTAATTAAGAAGAGACTGGCGCAAAATTTCACTTTCACGGTATAGTTTAATGATTTCTTAACTGTCAAAGTTTTGTTTTATATAGGAGTGTAGAATTCTTTTAAGTAATTGTGTTATTCTTTACCTGTGTATGTTATAACGCACTCTTTTCTTCATCAAGAGCAGTTTCCGTGCGGAGGTTGTGAAGCAAACCTTCTATACTAATGTCAGACTGATTGGTGACAGAAAGTACAGTGCCATGCTGACAGTCATACTTTTAACTAAGCGAATCCATATTATATTAATAGTTAAATGCATACTTAAAAGTATTTTTATGACTTTAAACATATTTATAACAAAGTGTTTTCCAATTTAAGGTCATATAATGCCCTGGATTTACACTAGGCTATAAATAGCTTTCATTCGATCTGGCAGTAAACATCAGGCCATGACGACAAACAAAAGCGAACGTCTGTTTTTCCTTTAGAAAAAAAAAAAAGTAGAAACGTCGTTTGCATCACGAAATGAACACAGTGTCCTAATAAACGACAGGGTCATATAGTTTGAACCAGCTGTTCATGCCTGTCAAAACGTTCCTAGAAATACATGAGTCTGTCCAGTGCACAGTGAGGCTCAAAATGGAACACTTGTTGGCGATCTAACATTAGACTGCTATTGAGATTGACACTAATTCACTTAGAGCAAAAAAGAACTACTGGAAGGATGGAAGCTGCTACTGAGACCTAGTTACATAGTCCAAATATCAGCCTTCCTTGTGCTTCCTTCATAATTAGTTCAATAAATGAACTATACATTATGAACTTACTGCATATCTATGTTAGGCCTGGGTTCAATCGCCGGAAATCTGATGGACTAAAATAGCAAGGGCTTTTATAGATAACTGTTTCTTACTTGCCTGTCACTCACAATAAGACCGGTATATTTATATATTATACGAATTATTGCCAGACTTTTATCAATGTTCATGTTTCTCGTTAATTTTTGATTTAATAAATATTGCTTTCGATTTTTGCTTCTCATTCTAGAGTCAGTGTTAAATTATTCTCGATTGATGACAGATGGTGATGGAAAATACATGAATAATAGATGAATGGTGGACTGATGATGGACATAATAAATCATGTATTGATAATAGATGAATGATGAACGAATGATGAATGCTCGACAGAAGACAGATAGATAAGTGCTGGCTAGATAATTAATAGATGACTGATATACGGACAAAACATAGACAATAAATATTGCAGGTGGATAACTGAGTAATGGACAATATATCAACATCGGACAGATGGTGGAAGGATAACAAATGGATCACTGATGGATGGTGGAGGAATTTAGATTGACTGATGAAGGATGGATAATGAATGAATGATATATGGATTATAGTTGGAAGATATATGGATAACACATTAATCATAGTTGTTGTTGGACCTGAAAGAACGCACTGCACTTTTAATGATCAGGGACAGCAGTGAAAAACCCATATTACTTGTCCTTCGTGGAAAACAACAATTAAAGTGATAAACAAAATAATACTAAAATAAAGAGAACAAATTTAAAAGAAAAGATCTTGAAAATCCGTAATCTTCACCTCGCAAGGGTCATTAGCTGTGCTCGGAATGGAGTCAGAAGATGACTCCAAAATAACACACGGTTTGCTTGTCTGAGTCAGGGCGTTCCATGCGCATGTTGCACAGGTCAAAACATCCTTTGACAGTTGTACACTTGTTGAGAGGTAGTCCAGAAGAAAGTTGTCAGACAAAATTGAAAGGAAAATGCCTATCCAAAAATTCACTGTTAAACTGAAGAGACGGAATACGGTCAAACCTAGTTATACCACGAACCAGGGGACCCTTACAAAGATTGCGTTATAGCAAAGTTTGAGGTGTAGAGAAATATCCAAAATCAATATTAATATTTGTGGCCTTAAATCCGAAAAAAAAAATACTAATTGTCTTATTTCGACTTCCTTGAACCATCGTGTTGAGGCTGGACAAAAAAAAACCCACCAGTTTATTCCATTAAGTATGTCATGACCCAAATAAGGGCCAGAGACTCATTACTGCGACTGGGTATGGTAGCCACCTTCAAGGTTTGTGGCACCTATTAGAGGGGCAAATTACTCATTGTGGACAACCCAATGAATTCGCTAATCCATTTTGGGGGGTCCTACCAGCCAGTGTCAGGTGTAGAAATACGTAAAATGACCTGTGATCTAAATAAAGCATCCACTTTTAAAGTTTGACTTACAATTTGATCCTTCTAGATACAAAAAAAAAAAAGTGGGTAGGCCTATGTATTTGCACGCGGTCAAAACCTGTCAAATGAAAAATTCGGGACCAAATCAGAAATGGAGGGGATCTTTTTCGAAAGACATTTATACAAAATTGTTGGCGTTGAAAGGAAAATCACCTGTGTATAAGAAAGGGCTGAAATACACAAAGAGATGTTAGATGTATAAATATGTCATAAAACTGATCCAAACAGCACTTCAGACAGACCAGTAGATTTTTAGGGTAGCATTCCAACGTCGTTTTAGACTTATCTCTACATCTTTTTTTTTTCTATTTTATGACCTAATCCTTCATACAGAGTCGTAATTTAGCGTAATCATGATATAGCGACCAAAAAAAGCATTACTCAAACCAACCTATATATAGGCTAGTGAGCTGATGGTAAAGCGTTAACTTGAAAACTATGAAGATGTAAAGAATTATTTTACCTTTGTCTGTTTCTGCACATGTCTGTCAATGACATTACTGAAATAAAAAAAAGTGATACACACCAATAAATGCTCCTTCGGATGCCGCAAGCCATATGATTAGTCTGAAATGCAGCAAACACCTACTGTTTTTCCCAAACAAAATGAAGCTAATCTCGCATTTTGATGGTCCTGCATATTTGGTATCACAAAACACGTTGGCCAAAGGCCTTTCTTTCCGTGAAAAAAATATAAATATATTAGTAGAAAAGATATGGTGTTTCAATAACAGGAAGTGACCGAACCATAGTCTTGAGAAAAACACTAATAAAGTCTCGGCGAAAACTCCCAGGAACCAAAGTAATATAATTATATGATGTAATACCATTTTCTCAGACAGACTGGTCATATCTCCATGAAGAATTTAAACCAGGATGCAGTGATCTCTTAGTAAATTTAATGTTTAGAGCACACTGTCTTATGACAATCTGTCATGGGGCATAAACCGGTCAATCAGATTTTCGGCAAATTTTCCATGAAAACTGGAATCAAAGTCAATTTAATGCCTTTTCTCACATTGTACAACAGTTTGGCCTGGAATAAGGACAGATCAAACATTTCAAATAAAAATATGCTCAAAACTTAAATCCAATAAATTCAATGTGATGGTGCCTTTTGACTATTTTTTATCAATTTCGGTAATGCCAAAAAGCACCACATTTTGTCTGGACGCAACAAATATGAGAATGAAGGAAAAAAAAAGAAAGAAACAAATAACAGTTTAAGCCAATGTTTAAAAAAAAAAGTCACGGGAACAGAATGCTTTTCCCACGACAGAAATTATGTATTAGACTTTGTAACCTTTGCATATTAATTAATGACAATAGTGTCGTAAGTTCAGGCATAATGCTTAAAAAAATAATTTTCTTACAGCTACACTGCCCATTCTTAACCTTACGAAACAGATTACAAATCATGCATAGAAAGGTCTGTTTCGATGACTTCCTCCAGATCTGATTCCAAAAGGAAACTTCTCTCACAAAGGTCTGAGAAATAATGAATTATAAATACTAGTATTAATATGTCCTCTTTCATTCTATTAATTTTACAAGATTCTAAAAATAAACAAATTAATTATGCCCTAGTTCAACTCTAACCCAAACATGCGGAGGTTATGAACAGAAATATACAGTAGTCTAGTTGATGCAGATTTAAGCCTAGCCTATCCTTCTTTCTTCAATCATTCCTAAAAAAAAAAAAAAAACTTTAATTGTCAAGGACTGGAAGGTGTCACTGGAAGCTGTTTTTCCTTCCTACCTGTATCTCTCCTTGTCTTTGCAATGTTCAAGTAATTGCTGTTTTTTCTTCCAAATGATGTTGGTCTTAGCTTGTAAAACTTGGAAAACAATAAGTTCTTTCTGCCTAAATGTATAACCAAGCTCTGGCCCTCTCTGGATGATATTAATACAGCCATGGAACGTATGCATTATTAGACAGAGTGGAACTCACTTATCTATATGGGCGTGGTTACAATCGAAAATCATTGACACAGGACATAAACTAGAACCAGCCTTGATCCCTGTTTCCCCTTCTTCTTTTTTAATTATGCCAATAATATGTCATAACTGGGACTGGGACCGGCGGTTGTTGAGGGTTGGATTACGTTGGTGCGAGGCCAGTAGTATCAGGAGCAGTTTTAGAGTCCACAGAGAAAGAGAGAAAGCGGGAGGAGGGGGGGGTGGAGAGATTGAGAATGAGGTATTTGAGAGAAAAAAAATATCAACAAGTTTCCTGATGATTCGTTTTCTTGAGATTATCCAGTTTAAATTGTGACGAGTTCCATGTAAAAGTAATAGTAAACTAAAATGTAGGCTTCGATCTTACATCCTTCTAGAAGTCGCTGTCCAGCTAGTCTAGATCTGTCTAGAATTTAGAGATGCAAAAGTGAAAGTTTTTACTGAAATTAAAGATTTCTGACCAAAGGCAAATTTAAACGAACAGCCATTTTCTCGGTGGTTCAGAACCTCAAAACTGCAGTCACAGTTTCTAAAAATTCCATGGAGCACGATTAGAAACCTTCATCTTTCATCAAAGCATTTATTGTAACTCTATCGTCGAAAAACGGATTCCGAGAAACTCTAAATAACTTGGGCTTAGGCCTAGTCTAGTCTAGGTCTAGACATCCTAGCCAAAGTGTGCAGACAAAGGTCGAGGTCTTCTACCATACCAACGGACCCGGTTCTATCCACTAAATGTTTAGATCTAGATCTAGTTATTTCCTATTTATTCTGTAGTTCAAAACTGGCACGCCTTAACAGAAGCTTATTCGGAAATTCCTTAAAACTGTCCTCTTACCTCGTAAACAATTTCAACAGCTTTGCTAAACTTTGCTTTATCCAGGGTTCGAAGCGATCTGTATTCGATTATTTCGCTTCACATACACACCAAAAAAAAAAAAAGAGGGTTGATTTGCAAGATATCGCTTTGTCATATTAAAATGTTGGTCTCTGTCCAAATGTACAAATATGGCCCTTTAGCTTTACTACAATTGAAAACGCATTACAAAAGACCCCATGTAGAATCTAGTGCAGATTTTCTTGTCACTCAAAGAAATTCAAGTTCAAATTCCATAAAAAATCCTCCACCTCTCTATTCGAATCCAGACTCTATTCCATTAATCATAGCTCTGTATTCGAATCCTGATTAAAATCTTATAGGATTCGAGTCTGCTCTACCCTAGCAGACATTGCCTAACATTTGTTTCGAGCCATAGCCAAACCTCGTGAAAAAGAGCCAAATGATGGCTGGAAACGGCTGATAGGGATGCAGATTTGACATAATTTGACTCATTTACTACGATGTGTCTATGTACTGGAATTGTGTGAGTATTATCATTATCAAATATATTATTTTCTGGATATCTCAGAGCATGACTAGGAACGATTGTTATATGGAAATAGTTTGGGATTGCGTTTTATGTTCACAGGACCAACTTTGATAGGAATCTGATCACTTAAAATATCATTTGCTTGAACACGGTAGATAATAAACCGGGTTGCTGTTTTTTTTTTATAATTTTTTTTCTCCAAACGGCACTATCAAATAGGCCTAATAATGAACAGATTTTTAAAAAATGCATTGAAGTCTAGAACAAGGAATAGAATTAGAATTCCTGAAGCTCTACTCAGATAAGCCACTATCACTAAATTTGGAGTCTTGACATTAGAGATCAGGGCTCAAGTCTAAAAGTAACGTGAAAGTAGTCAATGTTGGTCATAAGTCTTTTAGAGCGAAGAAACAGCCAGAGAACCAACCAGTTATTTCGGTTATTTCACGGCTAAGGGCACAAGAAGATCCAAATCTGGGAACATTGCTGCGCAGTAGAAATGGCGCGCAACGAAGCTTAAGATGGTACAGTATCCCGTGTTGCCACTCTGGACAGATGCTTTTACCCTACAATGAGGGTGATTATGTTTTGTCTTCTGTTATTCCCCACGCTCTAAGAGTATCTTTGGCACCCGTATAGTCCTCCGTATTTGACTCCAAACTACACGATCAGTGAATTCTTGTCAATGATCGGATGTCAAACGGAAGACCAAAAATGCTTCCACTCCACCCCCACCTGCTCAAAAAAATCATAGCCAAACCTAACTTGAAAGTACATACAGGTACAAGTGTGAAAAGAAGTAGTCAAACACTTGTCAAAACCGCCATAACTTCTAAAGATGTGAAACTTCATTCGCCAAACTGGGAACCCGGCTACTCATGTGGCTCATAGGCGTATTATATCTCCTATGTTTATGACAAAAAACTTTTTTTTTTTCCAGGAGGGTAAGATTTTACCTTTTTTTTTTTTTCTATACTTAACGAAAAGGCAGCTTCCCCTGTCATGAGGGGAAAATCACTATGTGTGGCAACACTTTCAGTTCTAAGGGCAGCCAGTGCCTTTCTGAGTTTTGCCATTTCACTAGATTACGAGGTCAAATTTCAATAGATTTCACTAGACTGACATCACTATTTTTAGGAAGGTATATAAGTTATTGTAAGTATGAAACGAACAAAACAAGAAGAAAGACGCAAATAAAATTGTAAATTTATGAACTTAATAGCGTCACGCGAGACTACAAGAGGTCGACTTACATGTACGTAGGTCGAATTTGCATTTCTATTTAAACGATGTTCTGGATGCAAGTTTGAGAAGTGTGTGAAAGATCGACTTTTGTCCTCAAGGTCGGCTGAGTTAGGCTATAGTTTAATAATTCCACCCCCCCCC
>JAWQUT010000882.1:115385-135985 GCA_033807755.1 Ellobium chinense
AATGTAGATGTATCTCGCCGTGTCAAGTTGACGTCAGTACAAGTGCATCTTGGGTTGACAAACACTTGACAGTGACCTCTTATCGGCGTACTTGGTAATCTTCATGTTTCACGGTCAATGGCTTGTGTTTGATGTGATAGGGACAAGTACTTAAAGTAGTAACTCTGTTGGTCATTACCTTGCTGTTCAAGTCAACACTCTGAATTGAATTAAGTGAAAATGAACAGTATGATATATAATAATATATTTATATTATGAGACCAGTTACAAAATAAAATTGGAGACCAAGAGAGCGCCAAATGGTTGTCAGTATTCAGCGGAGTTTTCTCCCTTTTGATAGCGTGCAAGGGCTTTAAAACTTGACAATTTGACACGATACTTGTGATAACAACTTCAGATTAGCTGCCACAATATCGTTTTTATCTATAGAGTGTCTTACCTTGCATATGGGTATAGGCCACGGGCTCGCATGAAACAGATAACATGTGTACGCTTTATATGATAGACCTGAAGAGTAAACGACAGTGTCTAAAATTTTTAGGAGCTACAGCTGCTGTTTTGAGAGAACAGAGATGTTAACAAAGCATATATTATTATTAGTATGATATTCCGTGGGCTTTGATTCTGTGTTTCTTCGCTGAAAGTAAATTCACGATGGAAACAAATAAATGTGAAACTGGCATTGACAGACGCTCATTAGTTTACACCAATAAAGGAAAGGCTGGACTAGAATACTATATGTGGAACACAGTGGTGTTGACATTATGCTATTTTTATATCTGCTAACGATCGGTGATATTAATTTCCTCTGAAGTTTACTGTGTTATTCATCGTACTAAACACGAGAAATTCACAATAATATATTTCCTGACAGAGTCTAAGGGTAAGACATTTTGCATGGTGTAGGAACGAGGTGGATAGTATGAGGTAGTGGCATCTTTTTGTCCTCTTGCATAAATCAAACACTGCATGATACATTCTTCAGATGTGGTTTGTTGAATCACCACTGTATGCACGTATAAGTGAGTTTTCTCTAGATGGAATATTACAGAAAGGATTAAGTCAGAACTCACGATGTAACTTTGCGATAAATCCATCATTTATTTTCCGGACATTGCCCTTTCATTGCCCGGAACATTGTCTTAGTGAGGACATTCTGATGTGTTTTCAACCGAGACAATATTCAGTTATGTGGCGCCAATCGTTTCACGTTAGGAAGAGTGGACTCAAGAGTCATTCTGGGAGGCGATTTTGGATTTCACTTGGTAATGGCAGTATACTTATTTTCGTTGGTATTTTATTGTTGTCATTCTTGTTGTTGTAATTCATGTGATTGTTGTTACTGCTGTTATTGTTATCATTGTTCATGTTTTTTTTGTTATTATTGTTGTTATCATGTTGTTGTTGTTGTTGTTGTTGTTGTTGTTGTTACTGTTGATGTTTCCTAATAGAAAGAGCATTGTAAGCGGTGGGATCTTAGCGGGAAATCACTATATATTACTACACTATCAGGTATGCTGTAAAGTGTCATGTGAAAGTTCGTCATTTTGGACACGAGGCAGTTTCCCTTCGGATTGTTCCTAGGGTGGCTGTATTTGGCTTCATGGCTTTAAGTCTGTGGTATTACGCGTCCCTAAATTGAAAGAGACACAATAGCTGAAGCAATCGATTGTAGGTGTGTGTGTGTAATTGTGTGTATTGGAGAGCGGGGGCTGGTGGGGGGGGGGGCGTAAAGTGAATATTTCCTAAAAACAAAAGAGTACAAATTCACCCCTTGCCATTGCTTAATTGAAGAGCTTTTTTACAAAACTCCGTATGTGGTCTCTAAATATTATTGAAATAAAAGAAGATAACATTAGGGTAATTGCTCTTCAGACATGTATTTTTACTTACTGTTAAATGACGTAAAATTTGAAGGAGTGCAGGATTTGAGCTCATTTACGTTTTAAATGAATTAACACAGAACTGCGTGTTAGAATAAACCACCAACTCATATTTCAACGAAAATGCATTTACTGGGTTTTGAAAAAAAAAAAAAAAACGTTCTTCAATGTATGGTGTCTCTTTCAAATCAGGAGAGGTATGATATAATGTAAAATACTACAAGTCATGCCCCGCCCAGTGGGATTTCAGAAATTCTCTGACTGCATTCCAAAATGATGCACTCTCAGTGATACTTTGTAGGGAAGTAGACTAACTTTAAAGTCCACAAACACAACAACTTCTTGTCTTTTTGCCACTGATGTGCTCAGTCAGATTTCGGTTTTTCTGGATCAATCTGATAGATCACTTATGCGTGCTCATTTCACTACTGTCCATACACTGAGGGGCAGGGGAAAGGAGGTCACGAAAACTCTAATATTTGTATACTTTACGGGTCGGAAGGGGAATGGGGATCAGTGCCTATAAAAATAGTAATATTGAATATACTGAGAAAATGTGAGTAGAGGTTGCTATCCATGCATATGTGTAGTTTGGGAGGAAGGAGCTGACAGGACAAAAATTTCATAACAAGTACACGGTTATGGAGGTACATAATACACTATATCCTTTATAAATATATACTTGCTCATTCCAAGTTCAACAGACATCCAATACCAGGGTAAAGGGAACTGGAAAAGTGGCTTATATAAGACCCGCTCTTCCTCTTCCTCTCTTTCTTTCTAACGTTTATCATACTTCTCTAATTTCTCTTTCTTTAGTCCTCTTGCGTTCTCTGCCACACTCCATCTCTCTCTCTCTCTCTCTCTCTCTCTCTCTCTCTCTCTCTCTCTCCCTCTCCCTCTCTCCCTCTCACTCTCTCTCTCTCCCTTTCTCTCTCTCTCTTTCATTCTTACTCTTATTATTTTTCTCTGTCTTTCGCATGACCCCTTTCTCCACCGTTAACAATGTCCCATTATCAAACCTCTTAATCTCTTTGTTATTCATCCGATTTCTTGTATTCGTTTTCTCCGTCATTCTCTGAATCTTTCTCTGTCAATGCCTCTTGTTCATTATCTATAAAGCCGTATGATTTCCTCCTTCTCTTCTTCTCCCTACTGACCATGTCGGTCGCGCTTTCCGCTCCTCTCTCTGCCATTCGTTAAATCTTGTTCTCTCTATCTCTCTCTTTCTTTCTCTCTCCCTCTCTATCTCTCTCGCTCTATTACTTACCAAGCTAGCTTCTTTTTCTCCGTACACCGTCATTCACTTAATTAGATTATATCTCCACCTCTTCCTCGACTATTGTCCCGCTCTCTCTCTCTCTCTCACCCTGTCAATAACCATAATCCTTTTGTTTCCTGTCCTCCTAGCTGGTACATGTCTGCCTCTTTTTCATTGCCATTCTTTGTCACATATTTTATTTCGTCTCCTTCATTATTTTCTGTCACACAACTGTCACTCAATCTCTGTATTCTCCTGTCTTAATTTCATGTTTGTCTATCTAGACTGCCCTCTCACTCTCTCTCTCTTTCTCTCTCTCTCTCTCTATCCTTCTTTCTCTCTCTCTCTCTCTCTCTCTCACACACACACACACACACACACACACACACACACACACACACACACACACACACATATCACGTTATTTATATCTGCCGGTTTGCTGCTTGTCTGTCTGTCTGTCTGTCTGTCTGTCTGTCTGTCTGTCTGTCTGTCTGTCTGTCTGTCTGTCTGTCTGTCTGTCTGTCTGTCTGTCTCGCTCTGTGTCATAGTCAATTTTACTTTCCCCAACTCAGATCAATCATTTACTGTCCTTTCATGGAATATCCACCTCCCTGTCACATGCGTCTGCATATTATACCAGTCTCTCTTTCTCTCAAACACAATCCACGTATCTCTCTATCCATCGTTCTCTTCATCACAGTTCATGTCTCTTCCTGTCTCTCCCTCTTGCTGTCACATAAATTCGCTCTCTCGACAAAATGTATGTACATTGTTACGCCCTTCTGTCGGGAGGCAATTACTTGCAAGCAGGGTACGCCCTTTTGTCAGGACATAGTCTACGCGTGAAGCATTATCTATATTAATAAAACGATGGTTAGGAAAACTCAGTTCTTAAGATTGATTCTGAAGGTATAAGATAACGCCAGTTAGCTCTTTTCATCCTCTTAATCGCTTTAAATTAGTCACTATTTGTGTATCTGACCTCTATGTTCCAGTCTCTTATTCAGTTTCTTCAGTCTCTTATCTGCCTGTCTGTCTGTCTGTCTGCCTCTCTATGTGCCTGCCTACTTTTTCTGTGTGCTTGGCTGTCGGGCTCTGTCTGCCAACATGGATGCCTGCCTCTCTGTCTGTTGTCTGTCAGGTCTGCTCACTTCGTTGTCTTGTGTCCATGTGTTTACTTGCCTGCCTGCCTGTCTGTCTGCCTATTATCTGCCTGTCTGCCTGCCTACCCGCTTGCATGTCTGTCTGTCTATCTATTTGTTTTCTGTCTGTCTGCTTGTATTTGATTTTAAGAAAAAAATATAAACAACAACAACAACAACAACAACAACAATAACGGCAACAACAACAACAACCACAACCACAAGAACAACAACAATAACAACAACAGCAACATCAACAACAACAACAACAACAACAATAACAGCAACAACAAGAACAACAACAACAATAATATCAATAACAGGAACATATTCTTTGTTTTGATTCCTGATAAATACCTATAACTACCTACGCAGTCTCTACAAGATAATCTACTATCTGTGTGACGCTCATTATAACTATATTTTTGTTGCAGGAGGATGCAAAGGGCAACGCTGATGAGTTTATGAACACCCCAGCGATGTACACCGACACAGGTTTTCTACTTGCATTTTTGCCAGCCTTGATGAGGCGTGGAATCACCTTCAGTTCTGCACCTTCAAATACCACCTAAACGTGAATACCGTGTATTACAACAGTGCAATCACCACGGGCAGTAAAATATCAAAGACAAAGACGCCGAAACGCAGTGTCAGTCTTCTGACTGATAGTGAAGGAATATGGGGTCCTTCACATTCTGGAACGAGCATATCGTCTTCAGTGCAGTCTAGCACACTCCTTGACGAGCCAGGAGAAATCATGAAGCGTCCTCACTTTCGGACAACATTGCAGGCGTCCAGGCAGCTGCAAAAGTATCCGAACAGAGGTGATAGTACTGACGTTGCTTATGTCTCATCTACAAATATGCAGATCTTACGACAGCTGAAAAAGCTTGCAGTTAGGGATGACGAGACTAAAAGACTTAGCCATCAGGTGGTTCAAACAAAACGGGTCATCCATGAACAGATACGCCAGATACGTAAACGAGCAGAACATGAAACCTGCGCATTGTCTCTTTTTGAGTCTAGAGTCGAGTGTTTGTTGGTCAACTTTCTCCTTATCGATGGGAGCATGCAGCACATCTTCTCAATGATAGCAAGAAAAATGAGGGACGTCGGCGACAAACTGTTTAGCAATGAACCAGTTTTGCTTCTGCTTGTTGTAACGGAGGATTTTATTCAGGAAGAAAGTGACAACGCAGTGGAAAAACTGGAACAGAAAAGGCAATTCATTGTAGAGTATACACAGGGCACAATTAAATTACTAACTGAAATCAAGCCAGGAGCTTGTAGGCCGGAAGACTGTCTCGGCGAGGAATGTTTATGTGACTTAGTTGGGAAACAAGTGGAAGCACTTAGCAATCTAATTCTTAGAATTATGAATGAATACCTCAGGGTATTTGACAAAGCCCAACGTGATGTTAAAGAAGCAAAAACAGCCTTGTTGAAGGGTGAGACGTCGCTTAGAAAAGAGCATGAAACGGTTTCAGTATCCGACTACTGCTTAAGACATCGAATCGATACTTTCCATGGGCAAATCTCTGAGTTTACTGGTGGCTCCGTGACCCCTCGAAAAGTGATGGCTCCAAAGACAGCTGGTCAACACAGCCCGGCCAAGAGACCTTTGCGAACTGAACGAAGCAAGGAGAACACCAGACAACAGCACACTGCCACCATGAGCGTTGGTCAGTACTTTCCTACATTTAGCGCTGGGAAGTTTACTTGCAACTTTCCCATAACCAGTTTGCCGGAGATGTACGGTTCTGGAAGGAAGGTTTCAAGCCTTCAGTTCTACATCCCAGAACTCCAGTCATTTGTTCAAGGAAGTGCATGGTTCCGGAAGCCGAGCAAACTGGAGGTGAGGCTGTGTCACGTGAGTCGAGGACTTCCGTGTCAATTGCGCATGCGTATACAATACTGTGCCATCATATTTGACATGTGCGAGAGAAAGCTGGTGGACATTCTAGAGACAGCGCTGACCGCAACTGTGGGAGGTGTCTGGGAAGAGGACATCAAGATGGGCGACATAATAGGACTAAGTGCTGCAAAGTTATTGATAACTTATGAAATAACTTGGGAGAAAACCAGGTGATCGTGTTAAACTGACTTTAAGTGTGTAAATATGCTATATATATATAATATATAATTATTTTCATTGTTTAACAGCAAGAAGGAGCACGGCCCAGGAACCTTTTCGAAAAATCTACAATAGATTTGCTGCAAAATATATCTCTGTCCAAATGTCCTTCTGACTGAAAACATATTTGTGGTGGATCCGTGAAAATGGAATCTCAAAGTTTGATCTCTTTGGAAAAAAAAGGTATTTCACATCCCATATTACAATCAGATCTATGTTGCAAATAATCTCGAAACCAAGGGATTAGAAAGGTATTTAGAACAGCACACAGTCAGCAGATAAGGTGTTTTGTGACTCATGTTGTTGATCTAGGTAACTCTTCTTGCTAAACGTATCATTTTGGCGACAGTCTGTGCTTCTACTCTGTGTTATTCTTGAATGATGATAATTTTTGTATCGGTTAATTTTGTGTAGGGTCCAGATTATGGAAGTCTTCTTGAGCCCCAGCAACCTTTTTATTAAATTATTTTTGTTTAGCCCAAAACCACAGGCATGCTCTGGGATATGCAAATATAGTTTGTAAAGCTAAAGCAACGATGTTCCTAAATTTTGATTATGTGCTATTTACAGTGCAGGTCACTGAGACAGGTGCACCGCAATTTGAAGTTAGATGAACAGAGTGCAAACAAATTCGGTTTCCAACTCCAACTCACGTACTTGCACGAAAAACTCTGCTCAGGTTATTCAAATAATAACATGGTGCCTGCATATTTTTTTTTCCTTTTTATAATTACAGGGCTCCATGTCACCACTTCACTTTTGCGCTAAGCGTTCGCGACTATAGTCATTTTTATAAGACCTAGCTAGCGCCTTCCATATCCTGCCTTACTCCCTCTGGTAGTTTTAAATTTGTACATGTTAGGCTTTCACTACCTATAACGCCACTGATCTTGTGATGGCATTTTTGTATAGTTGTTCCGTGAAACGCTAGATGTTATTTTCCATTTTGTGTGTGCGTGTATGCGCGTGTGTGTGTGTGTGTGTCATTGTGTATTTGTGTGTGTGTGTGTGNTGTGTGTGTGTGTGTGTGTGTGTGTGTGTGTGTGTGTGTGTGTGTGTGTGTGTTTAAAAATGTCCCCTAAATCACCTCGTAAGGACTCTACCATGTCTTGGGTTCAGTGTAGCGGGAACAAATCATGTGTGTAGTTTTACAGGTTTCTTTTTTTTTCTTTGTCACAACAGTGTTAGGAAGCAGGCAAGTAAACAAACAAAAATTAACGTTGGGCGACTGAAATGCATGGTCATAACTTAATCAGGTCAATATGAAAACAACATCTGGTCATTCTGGGACTTCCATAATGCCAAATATTTTCCGAGATGCAAAACATGACGGTTGAAACAAAGTTTATGTAATTGTACCCACGTTTAAGTTTAGAAGACCTTTTTTGTCTTAAATTGTCCAGTTGTGGAAGAGGAAAAAAAGATTAATACAGGAATGCTCCTTTGGCATAATGAAAGTTTGAAACAATAAATGGCTTATACAGTGTGTGGCGCCATTCTATCCCTAAGTAAACAATAAGGAGCAATCCAGTCACGCCAGTCTATTTGAAATTTGGTCTTAGATCTAGGGGTAAGTGAGTAACCAGGGAGACAACTGCAGCAGAAGTTCCCGAGTGGCACAATTCTGTGCTTAATAATATGTTTAGACATACCTATTTCATTCAAGACCAAGGTCCTTGGCACCTATTAGAGGGTCAAATCACTCACTGTGTACAATTAATCCGCTAATGTATAGAAATCCCCCATGTCTGGGGACCTGCCAGCCAGTGTTAGGGTGTAGAAATATATAAAATGATCTGTAAGCTACATAAAGCATTCAGTTTTAAAGTTTCAGGTACAATGTGAGCCCACTGGATACAACAAAAAAAAATGAACACAAAAAAAACAACAACGTGTGTAGGCCTATGTCTAGAACGCGGTCAATAACAGCCTAATGAAAAACTAGGAACCAAAGCAGAAATAGAGGTGACCTCTTTGAAAGAGATTTGTGAAAAATGTTGGATGTTGACCCCCCGCCCCCCTCCCTTTTTTTTCCCTTCCCCTTTAAAGATGGGACAAAATAAATTACTTTAACCGCTGTGAGAGAAATGTCCCGAAATGACAGTGGTATTTGTAGAATAACACAAAATGTTAATAGGGCCTAAAGAAGAAAAGACAAACAGAAGGTTTAATTTTGATAAAGGGAGACAACCGTGTTATTTTTTTTTTCACTCTACAGTTAGCTTAACAAAAGTTATGTGTGTTCTTCATTACTTATGGTTCCTGCATCAATTCTTATTATTTGATATGTTGGATTTATTAAGAGAAACGTAACATCTGTGATAATTGTACTTACAGTGTAAAAATAGAGATAAAATTCTGTAGAAATGTGACATACCACCAATGTCACTGTCATTTCACACATCGTTGATATGAGTTGTTTATATTACAGTGATCTTCCATTTACCCTCTTTTTCTTATTAGAACAGTGTAGAGTTTTGACTTGTTACTATAATATGCCAATTTTACAAGCTAAACCATATCTACTTCATTGTTTTATTTTGAGCAACAGGTAAAGCCCTCTCAATTTCTCAAAACCTCAGTATATGATTGAGCAAATATGGAATGAGGGCAAGGATTGTTATGAGCGCATGAAATTTACTGAATACGTATCGTGAAAATGCCAAATTCCTATTAAATAATAATGAGAGAAATGGTCAGTAAAATATTGTTTGAATAACATTTCTTTTCATAAGTTACTTTCTTCCCGTACACTGCCTGTCTTGCAGAGAAACATCAAATCGTCAGCAGGAATTTTTTTTTTAAAGAAGACGAGACGCCAATGCAGAATGATAATGTACCACTGAGGTAAACAGATAAAACAAAGAGGAGAACCAGCGAATAGGACAAGTATTATTAACTCTATAGCGCGATAGTGTAATACACCAGTCAAAGGAGAGGACTTCAGGCAGTGGTCGCTGTTTTATCGCGATAATGTAGATTGGCATAACTACAGAGACTGATGGCAAAGAAAATTGGGGATATGATTGTTAGACAAACCACATGTATAAACGCCTGGTTTTACGCTAAACACAGAAGTCTTTATAGCATTAAATCGTTTCGATGATTGTAAGGTCTAGATCTGTTCACTGAAAATGGCTAGAGACCCGAACATGGTCGGCTCAGTTATCTGAGTTTACATAGAGAGCTTGACAATGTCATTAACATTCGGAAATCAAGGATTAAAGTTTGAGCATTCTAAGGCGTGCACAATTCATACAGGTATAATAGAATTCAAGGTCATGATTGTCATCGACAGTGTTGACCATAATACTAGTACTTTATACATCCAGTGCTCATTACTTCTAGTTTCTTGATGTTTTGAGTCAATTTTCATTAAAGCCATACCTGTTCCTCTCCCCAGTATAAGGCTATAGCGCCATTTCAAGTGGGACCTAATGTGTGGTATTCGACGGACTGAGTCAACAATCATGAATGTTATTAATTTTATCTCATTGATGACACATTATTTTTATCTGATCTGCTATCAGGGGTGGATTTAGCCATGGGCATGATGGACACAATGTCCCGAGGTTGTAGATAGAGGACCCCGACGCAGAGGACGAGAGCTAATTTGTTATGGATATAAAAGGAAGGGAAGAGAGAGAGAGAGAGAGAGAGAGAGAGAGAGAGAGAGANAGAGAGAGAGAGAGAGAGAGAGAGAGAGGGAGAGAGAGAGAGAGAGAGAGAGAGAGAGATGTTATTAAAGGGAAAAATTGGAGAAGTGTCTATTTTCATTGACCAAACTGCTACGGCAGAGTTTGGCTTAATCATGGCCTTCTTTAGATATGAAAAGGAGCTTTGTGCCAGTTCGTATCCAGTGGTCCTATACATAATCCCTACGTTGGTTAACGCACTGCGGTAACCAAGGGAAACTTCCAAAACATTAGCAGTAATCACTATAGTTAACGCAGTACGTTATGTAATATACGGACTATACATACGACCACAGTAAGTTGGGCCTCATGAACTGTAAATCTGCTCCTGTCTGCTATCTCATAACGCGATGTTGTGATTGTCTGACAAGACCGGGTAAACGGAGCCAAGTCACACTTAACAAGATAACCACTCAGTGTTGTTGTTATTCACAATCTCATATTCACAGTCGTTAACTCGTGGCTCCTTTTTTTTTTTTTTATAACAGTCTCTTTAATAGTCATAACACGCTGATAAAACATTGTCGACTTGATGAAGTTTCTCTATGTCAGTTGTTGTTGTCTTCATTACTGTAGTGCAGAGAAGGCACGCAATATCAGGGAGAAAGCGGGTCGTTTCGGTGCAGTCCCCCGATAAACACCAAATTCAAAATTTAGGAAGGAGCAAAACAACAATAACAACAATAACAACACCTGCTGCTATTACTACCACTTCTTCTTCTACTGCGTCTAGTGTATTAGTATAAGTACTACTATTACTATTACTACTAATACTACTGCAAAAACAACGACAACAACAACAACAATAAAGGTATCTCATTTTCGTGAAGTTGCTGTTAGCAAAGCGGTTCTATGAAAGACAGTAAGCTCTGATGTTGAATTCTGTGCAATGCGTAACAGAATTCATTCTGTTGTATTAGAACTTATTGAGCGACAATCAAAGATTAGTTTTGTTGGTTTTGTAATTGACAGGGCCGTGCAAAAGTCTTACATTGTCGGTTCATTGCGATACTTTTCTCATAATTATGTAACATCTCCTGCCTGTCAAGTGGAGCAGTATTCTGATATGTGGCATTATCGGTGCACGACAAAAGTATTAATGATTTGAAGTTTCCTTTGGTACAACGAAACTATTGAAGTAAAGGTTTGAAGTTTTGATGTATGCGCGCCTTGTTATTGGTAGTATAAAGACGTTAAGGCATACATTTTGGTCAGGGTGGAATTATTTGGGGTATTGCATCCAAGTGAGGTCAGAGCACAGCGTATCTGGACGGCTGGTGATGTAGATTTAGGGCGCAGATATACTGGATCCGTCCGCCTGTTGTCTGTAAAATGAAGACAGCTGAAGGATACAAAAATATAAGTATACTGCGTCCGTCATTTGTTGCCTTCATAATGAGCAAGCAACAATAACAATAACAACGAAAACAATTAAACTCTATAATTATTGTGCTTACCATCAGATTCAATTTCCTCCGCTACTTCCAACCACAGCTTTCCAACAACATCTCTGTTGCTATAGTTCCTATCAGCTTTCNCAACAACAACAACAACAACCAAAATTGATACGTTGCTTCAAAAATGTCAGAGGCTGACACAGTGTCTTCATTAAGTAATATGCAAAAATTTATTGTCAATTTATTTTAGTCATTCAGTAGCCGTCAGCCTCCAGAAGTATGAAGTTGTCTGCAGGTATGCAATTAATACTCAAACAGAGATTAGAAAGTAAATGTAAAGTTGAACTGTAAACTGTAAATATAATTTTTTTTAAAAACTGTGCTTGCAGAAATATTATTTAAATGTCGATTCCGATATTTAGTTTACAAAATTTGGCGGAAAATTCCCCTTTTTTTCAGGCAGGAACAAAAATGAAAAGTAGAAATTACAATGTGGTAAAATCACCATAGTCTGTATACAGAATTCACTTAACATGTGATAAAAGAAGTAATTAAAAGGAGAGGACTTCAGGAAGTGGTCGCTGTTTTATCGCAATAATGTAGAATGGTATAACTACAGAGACTAATGGCAAAGAAAACTGGGGATATTATTGTTAGACAAAACACAAGTATAAACGTTTATTTCTATCTTAACAAAAATCGTATTTTTACAATAAACTCTGCAAATCAAGACTAAGAACAGTAAAGTAATTTAAGCGTTTATGACAATATATAAAATTCGCAAATACATTTGACAACCCTGACATTGGGCCCAAGAAAGGAGGGTTTTTATATATAAGCGGATTAATAGAGTCGTTTACAGCGAATGATTTGGCTTAATTAATACTTGTCAGAAACGTTAATCCCTCCTTACATTTTGTCATTTCTTACTTATGCTCCGAATACTCAGTCGTGATGAATTCGTCACTGTTTTTTTTTTTTTGCTTCATAATGACACAGGAGAATAATTATGTGGTAATGCATATTTTATAGGGGAAGACAGCACGTGATGTACTGTACGAGGTGCTGATTTCTTTTCTTTGTTACCTATATACATATTCAGTCGTCAGCTGACGGGTACAGTAACTTCTCACAAAATAGTGTATATTCTGTTGCTGGAAAAGATGGCTCCAGACATTCTTACCGACAAATCTAGAGATTGAACTGTCAAAATTTGAATTATCTGGAGGGATCAGCGGAACCAGTAGGAAATGACCAGAGGGAAGGGACCTAGAGTGACTGGTAGGGAGGGACACTTCTTCCCTTCCCCTCCCCCCTAGAGCTTGTGCTCAAGGGAGAACCAATATTGGGTTTCATAGTCATTCAGTAGCTGCCAGCTCCCAGAAGTATGACGTAGCCTGTATGTAGGTAATTATTACCCAAACAGTAAAAAGGATAATACACTTGATGTAGAACCTGGAAACTGTATAATGAGTTTAAGTAGACTAATTTAAATGAATATATATTGCTCACAACGTTCTTTTTGAGGGAACCCCTTTCTCTTCTTGTTAAAAACACTAATGAAAAGTAAAAAAGTAAAAACATACGAAATGGTAAGATCATCGTAGGATGTATGCGATTAAAAAAAAAAAAAACGACACGTATATTCAATATACAAATCTCATATTTTTACACACAAAAGACACATGAAAATCAAGACTAAGAACAGTAGTGAAAAGGGGAAAGTACGTAGTGATAAGATCATCACAAAATATAATATGTAGAATACGCCTATAAACTGTGATTAAAAAGTGATTTACATGTTTTTACAACATAACTTTCACCATTATTTTTGCAGGAAACTCCTGCTTCTCCGGGCTATTTCACCGTGATTAGAACTGTCATGTAAAGTTGAAATAATCAATGTGTTAGCTGAGTAATACATAGATATTTATTGTCAATGTATTTCAGTCATTCAGTAGCCGTTAGCCTCCAGAAGTATGAAGTTGTCTGCAGGAATGCAATTAATACTGAAAGAGAGATGGGAAAGTAAACGTAAAATAGAATTTGGAAAATGTATAAATAATGTATTTAAAACTGTGCTTGATGAAATACCCATTAAATGTAGATTCCGATATTTAGTTTACACATTTTGGCGGAAAATTCCTTTTTCTTTAGACAGGACCAGCAATTAAAAGTAGAAAGTACAATGTGGTAAGATCATTATAGCCTGTATACAGACTCCATTTAACATGTGATAAAAGAGGTAATAAAAACGTATATTGCTATGTACACAAAAATCGTATTTTTTCAAGAAGCTCTGCAAATTAAGACTAAGAACAGTACTGAAACGTAGACTATACGTTGTGATAAGATCATCACAGACTGCATTTAGAATACGCGTATAACTGTGATTACGTGAGTTGAATGGCTATGACACGACATTTCAATATACAAATCTCCTTTTTTCACATGCAAAAAACTCATGCAAATGAAAACCAAGAACAGTACTGAAAAGGGGAAAGTAGACATATAGAATTTGCACATTTTGACAGAAAAATCGTGCTTCCACAATCTAAGAACAGTACCAAAACGTAGAAAGTAGCACGTGGTAAGATCACCATAAAAGGTATGTAGAATCTACTTAAAAATGAGATAAAAAGAAGTAATTTAAGCGTGTACTACAATTTATAAAATTCGCAAATTTTCAGAGAAAATTCCGGGCTTTGTTAGAGCAATAGTGAAAAGGAGAAAGTGGTAAGTATAAGATGACAAAAAATCGTGTAGATAAGGTACAGATTAAAAATGTGATAAATAAAAGTAATGCATACAATTATTACATTATGCAATGCGATTATTATCACAACAAAGCCATGCAAATCAAGGTTAATAACAGTAATGAGAAGTAGAAAGTATAAAGTGGTACGATCACCATAAAACTGTAAACAGAATGCACATTAAAATATAAAAAAAGAAGAAGTAATTTTAACTTTTGTTTTAAACATACACATCGCAAACTAGTCGGTGCATTGTGCTCATAAATGCCAAGGCAGATTTGGATATTTTGTTCCAGTTTGTTTCTGAACATGTTTTCGAGAAAATGTGAAGTATTTGTTTCCAAGATAGAGACCACTGAGGATGAAGCTTTACAAAAATACTTATATCCTTTCTGATGACTCTAAGCAAAAATAAGTCAACACATTTTTCTGGAATAAAAATAAAATGCGTATCTTTTGCTTTTATGAAAAAAAAGGAATTGAAACATTATAATCTAAACAAAAACCAAACGTAAGATAGATTGTGTGGCCGCATGGGAAAACACATCGAAACTTGCAAAGACTGATTTTGAGTTCGGGCCTTGAACAGTGGTATTTCGACCTTCTGTGCCAAATTGAGATTTCTGCAAAATCAGATAGTTCATACATTTATTTTTCACTTCATGTAAATTTTATTAATAAAAATAAGATTTAAATGTTTTTTAGTGTTTAAATGAAGCACCCTGCGCTCAAAGGCATGGTTAAAAAGACTTCAATCTCAATTTCTCAAAATCTATATTAGCAACGTTAATGTGTCCATAACTTTGGAACTAATAAAGATATTGACCTCAAATGAAGTGCATAATGTTCAGAAATGAATTGGAGTTAATATTCGATCACTAACTCAATTTGTTCATATCTGATAAGATGAGAAGGGTTTTCCCCATGCACCCACACAATTAACTGCAGACTGAGATGACATTGCGTGAATACCGTGGCGAGTCCGGTTGAAACTCACTATTACTCGCATTCATTCCTCTTGCTATTCACCGACGTATACGATTGTACTAGCATAGTGGCCGTAGCCGTCTCCTGTATAATGTTACTATCAGCGATAACACTGGCTCATAGACTTAGTCATTCTTCAGTGTTATGATTAGGTGAAAATCAGTGGTGAATAACATGCATAGAAAACCTAAAAGGCTACTTCAAAAAACAAAACAAAAAAAAATACATTTATGTATACTAATGCAAGTGACAGAGAGGGTGAAGAATTATACATATTTTGTATGCATATGGGTGCCTTCACTGGTTCTGTACTAAAATGCTGTACTAAAACCATTCCATGTTGAAATAAAATATGTTGCAAAACAACAACAGCAACAACAACAACGACAACAACAACAACAGCGACAATAACGACAACAACCAGAACAACAGCAGCAAAGACTACAGCTTTGAAAATCGTACAGAAGCTAATGGCAATGATACAGTTGTCATGCTCATATTCAGCTCCTACTCTTTGCAGTAACATGTCCTACTAATATATTGCTGTACATTCCGTGAAAGAAGTGTATGTACGTGTGTGTGTATGTGTGTGTGTGTGTGTGTGTGTGTGTGTGTGTGTGCGTGCGTGCGTGCGTGCGTGTGTGTGTGTGTGTGTGTGTGTGTGTGTGTGTGTTTATGTGTGTGTGTGTGTGTGAGAGAGAGAGAGAGAGAGAGAGACAGACAGACAGACAGAGAGAGAGAGAGAGAGAGAGAGAGAGACAGAGAGTGGTTTGTGGATGAGTGGGGTATTACAATATAATTATAGGATGAGCGAATGTTATTTTCTCATAAGCAAACGTAAATAATACATTTCGGTCACAGAGTGTTTGTATAAATATGATCTACTCGCAAGGACTATAAATCCAGGAATAAAATAAAACATCAGGAGCACATTAATAGAACCTGTAGTTCAACAGATAAAGAATGCGCCGTTTAATGTCTCAGCGATCACCAAGTCAGAATTCTCACTTTTACATGGTATATATTTATTGTTAAAAACTATAAGCGGAACTAATAGAGTATGTTAAAAACTATAAGCGGAACTAATAGAATTACATCCCTTGAGAAAAGAGAGTCAGAGCCCTTGAAGGAAGTGAGCGAAAAAAATGACAGTTAGAGCGAAGTTTGTTTTTGTTTACGTTTTTCATCATGGTGCCGAAACCCGGGAACTAGACTAGATCTAGACTGCTCACTGTCAAGTCCAAGTCATGACATCATTGGATCAGGCAAAGAAAAAACGGACCCACGGAAAGGCGCAGCTAACGAGGGCCGAAAAATCTGCGCAAGAAATTATAACTGGTTTTGAAGGTGATAAGGACTCAGATCTCTCAGTGACCCGTATTGAATTTATGATCAATGAATATCAAAGTAAGCTTAATACATACGATCAACGTCAAGTGGAATTCGAACTATTACTGGAAGAGGAGGATCTTTATCCTGAAATTGAAGAAGCTGCAAACTTGAGACAGGAAAAAGTCAACACTTTAATTAGATTGAGAGAAATTTCAACCAGGATTGGTCACAGAAAACCTTCAGATTTATCCTCCGAAGACGTTAACACAAGGTCTAGTTCAAGTAAACATGAAGTCGGTGTCAGTGCCAGATTGCCGAAGTTAGAGTTGCCCAAGTTTAGGGGAGATTGTACGCAGTTTTATCCATTTTTTGACAAATTCACCGTCATCATTGATCAGGGCAATCTTCCTACTATCAATAAATTCACTTACTTACAGTCTCTCTTGGAAGGAGAGGCCTTAAGTTGCATCCAAGGACTCTCTTTGACTGGAAGCAACTACGAAAAGGCGACATTCCGGTTTCCGGTTCTCTAGGAGAGGACCGCTTTTCTCACAGCAGCAGATTTCGTCGATTATTTTCAGTGGGTGGCGTTTTGGTAGTGTTTTGCATAGTTCAATTGGTGCGATTTGTGATTATTAAGTGTGGGCGTCAGGTTTGTATTCAGTTGGTAGTTCTGTTCGTTCGATTTCGCTCGTTTTTTCGTCCTCGGTGTCGATCGTATAGTGTTTACATTCTGCGCTGTGCTTTCTTAGGCTGTGTTACCAAGCCAAGTAAGTATGCAATCAGAGGAGGCTAAGGCTGTAAGTCCGGTGTTTGTTAGGTCTAAGGATCTGCTGGCATCTGCTAGTGGTAGTAGGATCTCCCTGGTTGAGTTCTGTCGAGCAGCTGAGGCTACGGCAGGACCCGATTCTGTCTTTGGGTGCCAGAAAATCGGGGGCACGTTCCGCTTATATCCGTCGTCAGAGGCGGCACGCACCAAGATCCTAGCGGTAGGTTTTTCTTTCAGAGGGCAGAGGATTATGCCCAGCCCTACAAACCCTGCCAAGACTTTCTTCTTAGACGGCGTCGAAGTCATCGCTAGCAGACTAGTGGTATCCAATATTCCGCTGTCCGTGGCTGGAGAGGATCTTCTAGTAGCCATCGTAGCGGCTGGATAGGAACCCGTATCGGACCTACGTCTGGACCGCGCGCGAGACGAGGCTGGTTTCTTGACCAAATTTAGAAACGGCAATCGAAGCCTGGTCATCCGAAAGCCGACCAAGCGCCTGATTACTTCAGTTAAAATTCAGGGTAGGTTCACAGCATTTCTATACTATGCTGAAAGGGAGGAAGTGGAGAAATTGAACCCATCCGCATATCCGCCTCCGCAACTGAATACCATTGAGTCACACGACACAGGGACAGCCAACACACTCACTGACGGAGACACAGAATCCGTGACCGACTTACAGGTGAGCGACAAGGGAGTAGGGAGTGAGGTGGAGGAAGCGTGCTCAGCTGAAGACTCCGTGGGTCCTGAATCTGGTGCAGTCAGCAAGCAGGACGAAGCAGATCCGATTACTGAGACGAATAGTAATCCCGAGGAGATAGAGAACGATACCGAAATCAGCAGCGAAGACAAACGACAAGGAGTAGATGCGAAGGACAGGGGCAGATCACGGACTAAAACCTCGCACCAGGGCAGAGCAGATCAGTCTGGCATAGCCTTCACGTAGACGGCACCCATAGTTCCCGAACGCGCTCTTTAAAGCGGAGTAGCGACTCGATTTCGGCATCGCCCCACAAACGACACTCGGTGACCTAAAGCGATACATCGAGCGGGCGGATATTCTGGTATCGACCCGGCAACGTCTAACGGACAACGAGCCTGATCAGCGATATAATGGCGTATGGTTCAGCCCATCGCAATTACAACTTGTAATGTGAGAGGGCTTCGAAATTTAAAGAAAAGAAAATCACTTTTCGGCTTGTTTAAAAAACGACACTGCGATATTATCTGTCTCCAGGAGACATACATAGAAAAAGAAGATCTAGACGAATGGGAAAAACAGTGGGGCGGTTTACTCTTTAGCTCAACGGGCACAAAACATAGTAAGGGAGTAACAACACTTTTGAACAACAAATTTGAAAAAGGAGAGATAATATATAAGGATGAAAGAATATTGATCGTATCATGCATACAGGATAATGACAACTTGGTGATAGTAAATATTTATGCACCTGCAAATAATGAAAGAGAGAAAGTTAAATTTTTTAGACACCTTGAACAAATTATAGAACAATATGTAAATCCACAACTATACATGGTCCTTGCTGGAGACTTCAACACTGTAATTGACAACCTTAAAGATGTAATTGCAGGCAAAAAACACAACAAAGAGACAGTTCAAGTACTTCATAATGTTTTTTTCAACTTCAGATCTTATAGATACTTGGAGAACCTATAATCCCAATAAAAAAGAATATACATGGATGAGAAATACTCCATTTACAGCGAGAAGGCTAGATTATATCTTTGTACGTAGTAACTTACACGAGCATGGTGTGATGTCAGAAATATTTTCAGTGCCAATGACAGGCCATAGAGCAGTGATTTTCAGTCTCGAACTGCAGAAATTTAAAAGAGGTCCCTCCTATTACAAATTCAATAACAGTCTTCTTCAAGATCCAGTTTTTATGAATGAAATGAAAGCATGTCTCAAGGAATGCTCAACAAATCACAACGATATGAACCCTCATGACAGATGGGAAATAATACAAATAAAAGCGAAAGAAAAAGCTATTGACTTCAGCAAAAAGAAAGCAGCAATTAAACAAAATATTAAAAGTCAGATTGAGAAAAGACTAAATGAAGCGGAACAGAAAGTAGCAACACAACCCGATAACCAGGATTTGATAAAGGAAGTGGGTAAACTAAAAGCACATCTAGATATACTTACCTTAACTGAACAGAAAGGAGCAGCCATACGGGCTAATATAAAGTGGATAGAGGAAGGAGAGAGAGGCCCTGCATTTTTCCTAGGTTTAGAAAAAAGTAGAAAGAAGGCGAATGTCATAACAAAACTGGAAACAAATCTAGGCATAACAAAATCACATCAAGAAACTCAAGAGGAAATCTATAAATATTACACCAGCTTATATAAGAAAGACACCAGCACTGACTTCACAGCCAGAGAAGAATTCCATGCAGACATTGAAATACCAACACTGACGGAGGAAGAAGTTCAGTTATGCGATAGAGACATTACTATAGAGGAGATAGGAAAAAGCCTTGAACAACTTAAAAACTACTCAGCTCCAGGAATAGATGGACTAACAACTGAATTTTACAAAACATTTTGGGAGGAAATAAAGAATAATCTATTCCAGTGCTATATCTACAGTATGGAGAAGGGTGTTTTGTCTTACTCACAAACCATAGGAGTTACAACTTTAATCCACAAAGGAAAAGATCTACCAAAACTATCTTAAATAATTGGAGACCTATCTCTTTAACAAATGTCGATTATAAGATACTTGCTAAGGTGATGGCAGAAAGACTTAATCTGTAATGGAATTTGCTTCTCTTCCCTCACCTCTTTTCACACTGACCATTACCTCTTTATCCAGTGAAGAATATATCTTGAGCAACTAACCTAAAAACAGCACAATCAGTGTGTTGTGTTTTTGTGAACTTCTTCTCCCCCCTCCCCACAACCATATACATACACTTACTGCAGCTCAGTACCTCATAAACTTTCTGGATTCCCCTTCACCTCATTTCCCTTGTACCCCTATTCCCCTGCACCATCCCCCCACCCAACTGTATACAGACACAAACACACACCTACACATGCAGAAGCAGCCTACTGATGTAACGTGGTCCAGGTAAGAAAACTCATAAGATGCATTCTGATTAATCAAATTCCAGTTTATTCAATCAGCAACCATGCTTTAGAATTTTCTTGTGTGCTTGCTTGTCACCCCACAACACAAAGATACATAGTTGAATAGTTCATTTGCTGGTTTCA
>JAWQUT010000883.1:8741-21429 GCA_033807755.1 Ellobium chinense
ACCCTTAAGAAAACCGTCATGGAGGGCTTACAGAAATTAGACCCTTGCAACAAGCCGTTATGGACTATTTGTAAAAATTAAATTCTCACAAAAGAATACCACTTCTGCTGAAAATAGCCTATACTTAATCGCACTTCATTCAAAATTCATGGAATCTCCCCCACTGTTTGGTTCTAAGCGTATTTTGCATTATTCATAATGAAAAGTTCTGAGAACTTGAGCGCTTTGAACCTGTTGCTTAAAGCAAAATAGATTGACATAATTATGTGGTTTAGCTTGTAAAATTGGGCTGTATAATAACCAGTTAAAATTTTACATTGTTTTAATAGCAAAAAGAAGATACATGGAAGATGATAGTAATAGAAATCACTCAATCATCCAAAGAACTGACTAAGGCAAATGTTAAATGAGCATGATGATGTGTAGTGCATAGTTGATTGCGTGGGATGACAGGTGTTTACTTGAGATGAAAAGAAGAAAATAATTCCAGAGGTTATATCAGACAAACTGGGGTAGGACTTGTTTATGAGGGGACTGATTGTGAGATAAATTATAACTTCATGAAAAAAAATGCTTGGGAGGGGGAGGGAAGCTCAGAAATGCCTTGCAGTAATCATGTTTTTCGGATCATTGTTCCGCAGACCTTCTACTTACTGTAATATGCAAGTGTATATCGCCACCCTCAAATACAATTGTCATAAGTCCTTAGTCATTTTGTTCCTTAACTTTTAAGACGATTTTATCGTGCGTGTTCTCTCTCCCACTAGCAAGCAAACCTCCTTCTACAGGACTGCCCTCGTTTGGATCTTGAAAGAAGACTAATTTTAATAGATAAATAGATAAATGAAGTGTCCAGTGGACATGGGTGACGTTGTGAAGCAGGCAAGGGCAGTTGAACTAGTCTGAGCAAAATACTGCTCAGAGAAACTAGAAAAAAGAAAATCTTAAATTAGACAAGATTGAGATCTAAACCAGATAAACCTTGATCTGTAACTAAATGAAAGTTCTGAATGTGCTGACAAACTTTTGTCTTGTATGTTTTAATTTGTTAATACTACACACAAAATAATAAGACTAATGATGCAAGCTCTTCAGTCTTGCAGACGTTTTGTCTTATCAGTCATAAGTCATAAGTCATACCTTTCTCACCCACTTCATCCACGCCTTTAATGTCTCCCAACCTGTCCCCTCTTTCCTCCTCCTCCTTGAACCCTACCTCGCGCTTCTAGAGTCTTCTGTTTTCCATCATCACCTTCTCATTTCAACCGTACTAACCTTCTTGTCCTTATCCAACATGATTTTCTCCTTTCTCTCGCTCTCTTTCATGGTCTAAAGTTCTAACGTTTCCCTCTCTCTTACTCTCTTTTTCTCTCTGTTTCTCTCTCTCACATTAAATACGAGTATATAAGTCTACATATAAAATACGAACACTTCCATATAACAAATTGTATCTTTGTTTCAAATTTTTCGCCCATGGGGCTTCTTCAAGAGTCAAACTTACAACTGAACTAAACAGACAGGGTTATCGATCCGAACAAACCTCACCCCCACTCACACGCACATACAAGAACAATTCACATCTCGTATATAGACTATATAAAGATAGAAGGCTAGGCTTCGAGGCAGGTCTTGTTAAAAGGTAAAACATTTTAACAGTGAGAGGGGAAAGAGAGAGAAAGAGAGATAGATATATAAAGATATATATATTACTATTATATATATATATAATAGAGTGCATAAAAGATATTTTTATAACAGAGTCTTAACGATTATGCTGGTGTCATCGTGCGGTAAAATTTACTGAGAGAATGACATCAATGTGGCTATGAGCATAACCTTAACTACACTTTACATTGTTCTGGTTTTATATCTGTGGGCCAAATATTTCAAGGACATTTAGCAGACAGATATAAAAACAAATTATTGCAAGTTTCATTGATCTTCCTTTAGGCACTAAACTGTTGTCACAGCAAAAAAAAACAAAAAATATTTTTACATCCAAAATCAATTTCTGGGCAACTTGTGTGAGACTCATACGCCAGGAATATCATTGTTAGACATGAGGTTTTAATTTTTTAGGCTGTGATGTAACAGCAGTTGGATGTTTGAAATTTTATAACACAGGTAGACAGTATCCATCTGCCAAAGTGTGTGAAATTTCGAATGTTTAAGGTTTGGATTATGGACGATATTAAACATTGGTATTGTTTACACTTCTTTTCCTTGTCCACCCGATACAATGTGGTTCATAAGTATATTATTTGTTATCCTAAAAACAACAACAACAACAACAGGAGCAGCAAACAAAAATCCACCCACAAACTCTCAGAAAAACATATGATAACAAGACCCAGTAGCTTTTAATCCAATGCGACTCCTCTTTAGTTGAAACAAGAGCTGCATGCATAACCATACAACGATGAGTTTTTTTGTTTTTTTTTTAAACGTATGCTCTATATATATACAAATCAATACCAAACACTTACAAGTACAATGAGTCTATAACAATGTGATAACTAATACTTTTCTACACCGCCGCGTGCTACAAAATCTTAAGCCGATATACATTAACTGTGTTGTCTCTATAAATATGAGGTAACTGGAATGTTACGCAAAAACAACTGAAGAACGGCAAATTCACTTTCAAGAACTGCGTTTAAGGAGACGGCGCTATTCAAATGCGCGTTGTAACACTCCTTAAAAATGGTGATTAATCAGAAAAATGTAAAATAAAGTTTACTCTGAGGTGTTTAGATTGAACCGAGATTTTTTTTTTTTTTTCTGATTCCAAAAGGAGCAGATTTGGCACAACTTTATTGACAACTCGTCGCCTAAAAGTAGAAGGAATGGAGGCAGAGAGAAAAAGACAAAGAGAGAGAGAGAGAGAGAGAGAGAGAGAGAGAGAGAGAGAGAGGATAACGAGATGATTTCAGCAGACTTGCAGTGGTGAACAGACTAATATAAAATTGACGCATTACCCACGTAAAATGGCAAGACCTAAATCACATTTTAAGTGAATATTTCCAAACTGCTTGTTTTTGTATGAATTCACACTAACTCAAGAGTGGAACATTTTATCCTCACATACTTACACAACTTTGTCTCCTGAACAGAATCAAAGATGCAAAATAAATCAGGCTTTAATCTTTATACACATTACTTAGATGTGCATTACTTTTTCATTTTATTACCTGATTCAAAAGGGATCTACACGCGACTAGAGTGAGAAGATGTCAGAAAACATCCTACTGTTTTTTCCCCAAAGTGGGAGTAAATTTAAAGATTAGCTGGAATCTAGAATCACTACATTAAAGCGGGATAAAAAAGATTTGCGTAAATCATTGATTCCGTATGAATATCGGGTGGTCGCTGGTTTCCCTGCTTGGCAGTTTCAACTGAAGGTTTTTACGTCACATTCACTTTAAATGTAATGCAAGGTTGAAACGGAGCACTAAGTAATAGGAGTCAAATAGGATAAAGGGGGAAGTGCTCAAGAAGACAAATGCAGAGAGAAAATGAAAGGAGGAAAGAAAGTCATGTGGTGGGAATCGAACCCGCGACCTCTGCGTCGGCACCCATCGCCTCGCCGTCAGTTTGGAATCAGGTAGACGTCTATACACGACCACGCCGCCACTCCTGAAAAAAAGTGGCTTAGTGGCCGGGGTATTTCCCAAAGCCGAACAGAAGACTAGCAGTCATAGCGCTACGCACGAGATTCACACACATACCACAAACTTCCCCGCCCCCTCTTCAACCAAAGGCCGTTTAAAGTTTGAGGATTCTCTGCAGGTCTAACCTGGTACTGATTTTTTATGAGCAGCACCTACAAATTGAAAGAAAATTTTCCAGCATTCAGCACACTTGCAGTGGTGAACAGACTAATATAAAATTAACGCATTACCCACGTTATAAGGACAAGACCTAAATCACATTTTAAGTGAATATTTCCAAACTGCTTGTTTTTGTATGAACAGGAATATCTGTCTTTTCAAACGAAAGTGATGGAAAAATGGAAATATGCAGAATTCAAAGACTCTTTTAGTTGTAGACGAGAATGGAGAGTAGAAAAGAAAGAGAGAGAGGGAGAGGTAAAGAGAGAGAGAGAGAGAGAGAGAGAGAGAGAGACACAGAGAGAAAGAGAGAGAGAGAGAGAGAGAGAGAGAGAGAAGAATGAAAAGCGTGCCTTTTTAAATAATGTATTACTTCTAATTTCAATTTCTCTCTATCTCTGTCTGTCTGTCTGTCTGTCTGTCTGTCTGTCTGTCTGTCTGTCTGTCTGTGTGAATGCATGTCTGTCCTAATGTATGTGTGTTGGATTTCAAGGTTATCCCTTTTCTTACTTAAGATCTTATTCTTTCACCTTCACTCACATGCAGCTGCTTTCATCCTCACTCCTAACCACTCACCCAAACAGACAGACAGACAGGCAGACACACACACATACAGACGCACAGACAGACGGACGGAGGGACGGGCGGAAGGACAGACCCTCACAACAAGCCTCACACTTATATATACTTACATGAGATTAATGACTATCGCGCGCAATAAAATCAAACAATATCTGAGCCAACATCCATTGATCCATTTTGGATGGGTTTGCTCATTTTGCGGCTTATTTTAAGACGTTTATTTATCCTGAAGGGAAGCTGATTTATTATGCCATACAAATTATAAATCTTATTCATAATACAAACACATAAAAAAGTCAACATCATACATGTAATACATAATACTACCTATTATAAGACACATAAAATGCCATGGATGGAAACCCCGGTGCAGCGCCCTTGGTTTCCAACCCCCCNCCCCCCCCCCCCCCCAACCAAAGCTATAAAGACAGGTACTCATTTACACCTGAGTCAAGGCGGAAAAGAAAGTGAAATGTCTCCCCTAAGGACACTATAACGTAAACCGCTCGGCGCAAAAGTCGAACACACAAACCTTAGATTTGACAGTCTTCAGTCTCTGAATACGTCTCAGAAACCACACGACCACGCTGCCTTCCAAGCGCATTACATCATACTGTATGCCGGACTCTTGCTTAAATCATTGACGATGGTATAGTTGTTAAATCACTTCATATATAATATAATATCTATTCCAACCTTCCTTCCCCCTTCCTCTTCTCTGAAAGAAACGATCAAAGTCTTGATGAACACAAAAAAAAAAAAGCGCGGGCTTCTCGTCTCCGGAGACACCACCCTGCTCACTTCCAGCCGTTATCGTCTGCTGGCCAAGGCTTTGTCGTCTGCCAGCCACCGGTGATCTCGACTCGTCTCTCTGTCGACCCTCGCCGTAATGACGTCATTGATTTATGCGTTGCCGAGCAGTGCTAGAGAATCGCGCGGCGCGCTGTCCGCGGTATAGTTTTAATGAATCAGGATTTGTCGAAATCATCAGTATTGGTTGAACTTTGGAAGACATAATATGAATGTTATTTCCTAATAAAATTTGTTCCGCCGCCTTTATTTCTTGAGGCACTTTTGAAACAGTCGACGCTAAAGGCTGGTGTTGGAGCATATTTTTTTTTCCCGACGCGATTGATTCTCAAGACAGTTTGAACATTTGCAGACTTTGTTGGCTCTACGAAATTCTGTGATCTAAACTCTGAATATTCACTTAACTAATAAAAACTTTTGCATACAAGTACTTTGCCGCAGTTTATGACTTTTACTGTTCCTTTAGGTACATTGCAAAAAGTGTGAAATTTGTTGGGCGTACGATCTTTCCTGAACGAGGTCAGTGTTTTTTTGGTTTTTTCTAAACTTTTAAATAAGTTGTTACAACCACTTTGTAGTATTACTTGACTTGTGGTGCTAATTGTGGTAGTCTGAACTCTCACATGATGGAATCTGTTGAATGACTTTTTTTTTTCTTTTAATCTTTGCATCAAACATATCCAGCTGAGTTAACGTTGGAAAAAAGAGAACTAAGGTGCTGATTTGGAGCAATTTCCGTTATTCCTACGAAATTTTGAACGTTTACCGGCTTGGCTGATGTGCTTGAAATTCCAGTGTTGGCCAGTCCTGAGATAAAAGCCTAGAACCCTGAAGTCACAGGTAAGTTTTGTCCTGTATGTTGTCTTGAATATGTCTTTTTTAGATACTTGTGATTGACACAAATCGTCATTTCTGTACACAAATGCTCTGTGTCCATTTGGTAGGATCCTGGGGTCCCTCAAAGATGTGTTTGTGTTAGGATTAGGGGGAGGTGAGGGTTGATAGCGAAGAGAGGGGCAATTATAGATAAGTACGTGCATTAACGATGGGATCTCTTACCACCTTAAGAATTACAATAGTGCATTGATGCTGAATGCATTCTCGGTGGCGTTCATTATGCAGAGTTAATGTAATTCCCACGACCATAAGAGATCCCATCGTTAATGCTCAAGTTTTCAGTTCTCAAATGACTCTCTCAAGAAACCTTCTCTTCCTTAGAGTTGTCATTAACATACATGTATAAGCCCAGTGTGAAAGATCTAAGATTTGTCTATACCGGTACTAATAAAAGGAAAACTTCATTAACTGCCGCTCGCCTCTCTCTATTCCTCCGTTAACTGAGAACTTGCGTATTAACGATGGGATCTCTTACCATTGTAAGAATTACATTAAATCTGCATATTGAATAGTCCACTGCACTGCGCAGCTACTGCCGTCGCTAGGACGCATTGGCATAAAATCTATCAAAACTGAGGACATTACACAATGTGTATACCGATCAATAAATTCGAATATCCGTCGGCTATCTATAGCAATTTTAATGGCTTCCGGTGCGTTCAAGAGCAGTGCGATTAAGTGCAGGCTAGGCTCTGTATACGTATTGCAAAATGTTATCATTATCATGTAGATCTCTTTTGGGGCTGTTAGCCTCTGCTATCAATCATGGCAATCCCATCGGTGGAATTTGGGATTAATCTAGTATCAGTATAAAGACAGACCTACGAAACCGCCTTTCTCTCACCTCCATTGGTATGAGTCGTAGAAGGACAAGATTATTAGCACGCATTAAGTATATTCTTGCCTGTGTTTAAGTAGTATAAATTGGCAAAAATCCACTTCCCGATTGTTTTTTGGCGTTTAATTATTTCGAAATGGGGTAAATTCGATTTCCCGAAGCGGTTTAGCGTGTTCATGCCGTCTATGGCGTTCGTCTGGGGTGCGTTTCGGTGCGCAATGTGTCCTTATCACCTCTAGCGTGTCGTCCGTCTCTTTCGCTTTGATAATGGAACCAGTAGATCACTGTCACAAGTCTATTTCCTGTGACTTCGCCTTTCAGCCATGTTCATCTCGTACACAGAATGGGGAATCATCATCATCATCATGATCACTGTAAAATAAACGGATGTTTAAAACATTACTTCAACCCAAGATTCTTTTAATGGAGAATTGATAATAGCAAAACATGCATCACATCATAATTCTAAACTTTTCGACGAAGCATCTTTCAGTCGAAATTATATGAATAAACTCATCATCATCATCATCATCATTTAAAACTGAGAAAAGTTAAAAGCTCAACCTTAATTCAAGGAATTTATTAACAATCTAGTAAAGAATTAAGACCGAAAATTACATCTAAACGTTTCGGCTCTAAGGCATTTTTCAATAGAATGAAACAAGAGTTATAACTTTCACAATAAAAGCAACCACATTAAGAAGAAAAAGAAAAGACAAGCATGGAAGAGTGAGTTAAAAGTCAGTTACTATCATCATCATCATTATCATCATCATCATCATCATCATCATCATCGTTGTAATGAAGTATAATTATAACTTCAGCACCATGAAACCATAATTGTACAAATAATGAAAGCAGGTCTTTCAAAATCTGTTTCCCCTTTCTACAGCAGCGTTTTCGAATTCAGTTCCCCATGTATGGAAATGGGATGGTACAGTTTCATGAGGAGGGAAGAAGAGAGATTCAATAAGAAATAGACATAGAGAGAGAGAGAAAGAGAGAGAGAGAGAGAGAGAGAGAGAGAGAGAGGGGAGATGACAAGGAGAGAACAGCTAGAGAAATGGGAGAGAGGAAGAGAGAGAGAGAGAGAGAGGAGATGACAAGGAGAGAACAGCTAGAGAAATGGGAGAGAGAGAGAGAGAGAGAAGATGACAAGGAGAGAACAGCTAGATAAATGGGAGAGAGAGAGAGAGAGAGAGAGAAGATGACAAGGAGAGAACAGCTAGAGAAAAGGGAGAGAGGGAGACAGAGAGAAAGAGAGAGAGGGAGAGAGAAAGAAGACTGAATACATTAATTATTAAAATCAAATCAAATTGGCTCACACTGTCAACGAGATGGGCTGGCAGCCACAGTCTGAACAAATCTGAAAGAAAATTCCAGTAGTTTATTCTTACAACCAGAAAGAGGTATTATAGCCGTAATCGTGCTGATGTGTCGTAAAACCCGAACTCAAACAAAACAAACAAACAAACAAACATACTTAACCAAACATGAAAATTCCAGTAGTTTATTCTTACAACCAGAAAGAGGTATTATAGCCGTAATCGTGTTGATGTGTCGTAAAACCCGAACTCAAATAAAACAAACAAACAAACAAACATACTCATACGTTGATGGTGGAATCTCTGGATTCTTTCTCAGATGCTACCACAAACATCACAACACCGTGTAGTACACAGTTACTGTGGCCGTATGCACAATCCATACGTCAGTAAACGTACTGCTTTAACTACAGTGAAAACTACTAATATTTTAACAGTTTCCCAAGGTTACAACACTGCGGTAACTAACGTAAGGATTATGCATACGGCCACCATTGAGAACCACAGATGTTAAACTACTAAAAGACCTGCCAAGATTAAAATTAGACTTACTGAGATCATAATTCGTCATTTTCATTCCACGTGTCCCATTGCATACTGTATTTTGCCCATGTGCCACGGCTGTGGTCTTGGCTTATTCCTAATAAACTTGTTAATTTCTTAACTTGTTGTTTGCCAAAATTATTTCTTGATGATTTGAGTTGTTTATATTACTATGATCCTTCATTTATCTTCGTTTTGTTGTAGAACCAAGCGTAGAGTTTTGACTCGCTATATTCTCCCAATAGTACTTCTTCAAGCTAAACCACATCTGTCTCATTGCTTTGCTGTGAGCAACAGATTGAGAACGTACAGTTTCTCAAAACCTCAAAAAAAATGATTTAGGCAAATGTGAAATGTGCGTGATGAATTGAAATTATGAGAACGTAGCTGTTTAATTATTCCCCCCCCCTTCCCCCCTTNCCCATAACTACAGAATAAATATAACTTGTCTTGTGTATGCGCTATAGCAGATGTTGGATGTATGTACAACATCTGTAGTCGTATGCATAATCCTGAGGTTAGTTAACGCAATGCAGTAACTCATTAGTAGTTTTCACTGTAGTTAACGCAATACATTAACTAACGTATGGGTTGTGCATATTATGGCCACTGGTGAGAATGTACATGAATCATGTTTATTTGTCTCTGAAAAATTGTCATGGCATCATTTAGTATATTGATTATAATATATAATACTCTTATGTATTCTACCTACTAAGTAAACTATTGTTATTGATATTGCCTAGTGGCCTTAGAACACTTGTGACCTGAAGCAACGAAATGGCAAAGTGACATAGGACTCTGAAACGGAAATACCTTTCTGGAGTTTAGACTGATCTAACGTCATCTGAGAGAGATGTCCATTCTAATCAGGGCTGAGGGTTAGATCACTTTGATTGACACTCATTAACACCTCTGACGACAAATCCCGTTGGTAGCTCACGTGTTAATTGCGTAGGCTGGGTCGTTCTGACCTCGCTGACTTTCTCGTTGGTTTGTGGTCATGTGATCCCTGTGTCAACCAGAGCTCTAATTTTAACCTGTCGCTACAAATGGGCTTATCTAAATTTTTCCATCATCTTTTTTTTTTATGCATCCCCATGACCTACACTCAATACTAATTACAGACAAATAATTTGTTGAAGCCGCCAATGCCCATGATTTATAGTCTACCAGTTAAAATCATATTTCAGTGACCAACATTTTGTTGTAACAGAGAACTGTATTAAAGCACAACAACTTGGTGTTCTCAAGAACTATTTTTGATAAAGTTAAGACATTTTATCTTGAGATGCTAGGGGTGTCCTGAAGAGCGACTTTCTGCTTTTGAAACTTTACAAGACTTTTACTGTGGGGATCCCCTACAAACCTTTGACACACACACACACACACACACACACACACACACACACACACACACACACACACACACACACACACACACACACACACACACACAACATGCAATTTATCGATTACTTTAAGTTAAGTAGTAGAACTGCTCAGAAGGATCAAATTGCCTCTTAATTGCAATATCTCGATAAAATAATGCCAGACTGCAAAATTTTATAGGAGTAGCAAAAAAGAATCTCACTTTGGTAAAATTATACTCCGCAAACGGATCATTTCAGCAAAATTGCATTTAGTAGAAGAACCTCTTTAGTAAAGAATTCTTAGCAAAGGGATCATTTTAGTAAAATTTAACTTAGCAAAGGGATCAGGGAGTTGAGAAAGTGATAGAGTGATATGGTCTGCTGGGGATATAATAATGTAAATCTGTTAGAGGGCATTAGCTTGGATACGAGACTTATAAACCGCAATATTATTATTATTGTTATTATTATCATTATTGTTATTATTATTATTATTATTAACAAAATAGTTTACAATTTGCTGGAGTAGAATGAAATTATTAAAGCAAGAATTCTGAGTTTTTGATACAAACTGTAAGCAATGTTATTGGCAATCCAAAGCCTCAAAACCTACATTTTCAGTCTGAATGGCGTTTATCGGCGTAAGGCTTCCAAGCGGCGAGTTATCGGCTAAATACACGATAGTCTCTATTGGGTAATCAAGAATGAGTTAGGCTAATTAGAGAGGACGAAAATCGGGATAATGGCACGATACTATTTTGGTTACAACTTGTCAACAACATCTATCTCTTGAAACGTTTAACAGCAATCCTCGAGAACGTGAGTAAATATGTTACAGTTATTATCCAGTGTCGTTAAGACGGAAAATTCAGCATTATGTTATATAGAGACGATGGAGATTATGCGGTCCTTGCGGTTAAGCAGAATGCGTTTGAAAGGACGATGGTACTTTCAGCTGCGAGCTTTTTGTAACAAAAAGCCTTCCCATAACGTGGTCGCTCAATTAAATTAGAAAAGTTATAAAACACTCATGGTGAAGATGACGCATTTCATAAAGACTCAGATAAGGTTAACTCCTTTAAAAGTCAAACTGTCGAAAGCATGGAGGAAACTGGCATTAAAGTGTATTGCATTTATTCAGTGCTATTTTTAATGTAGGAACTTGTCTTGCAACTAGTGAGACTTAAGTCACTTTTTGGCTAGATGAAGTCATTGGTACGAATGAAAGCTTAGTGTGTACTTTCAAAAGGTGAAAAAAAACAAATGTTTAGCTTAGCATATTCCCGCACGAAATATAACTGGCAAAAAAAATGTTTAGCATAGCACTATTCCGGCACGAAATATAACTGTTTGAAGTGGAAATGCTACCCCTTTTAAGGGACAACATTTGATAAAATGGCAGTTGAATATTAAACTTATGCCATACAATAAATTTTATCGAATTTGCTTTACAAGAATTCATATTTATCCACATTTACTGGCTATTCGCCTACGAATCAACACTGTTGGGTATAAAAGTCATTTTTCTTTCGACTTTCTGAGACAACAATTTGAGGCCAGATGAACCTGTTGACATTCAAAGCCTGTTATCTCAGTTCTTGATTTAATGATATAAGCTTAGGTATTATAATTATTACGCTGATTACTTGAAAACTGATGCGGTTAATCCGAAGTTGTGATTGAGCATACTAGAAGTGAACGAAGTCGACGATGTCTTTGCCATTTAGCCGGTGTGAACAATACCACCGTGGCATGGCATCTAGCTCTCCATTATTCAATTATTCATGAAACATCCGTGGAACTGCCATAAAATGTGAAGAAGTTCCTGCGCTCTGACACATAAAAGCATAATAATCCTTAATATTGTATCATTAATGCCGAGTAAATGTGGCTTCCTTATTATATCAGAATAATCTATTTCTGATGTTTTGCTTTTAACAGAAGTCACCGTCCCAGATATCAATTAGAGCAAGAGATGTGGTTTACCAGATTTTCATTTACGAGATGAATCCTTTGTCAAATACATGAACAAGGATACTTAATGTTGCATCGTTAATGCCCATTAAGTGGGACTTCCATATATGTCGACATAATTTTCTATTTATGATGTTTTGTTTAGAACTGAAATCAACGATCTAGGTATTATTATGCAATAGGTTGTTTACGAGTTTGCCATTCAACCAGGGGAAGCCTTGTCAAGTATTCACGCCATAAAGGAATGGACGACTTAATGCGCAGTCGATGAAGGGACATTGTTTGAACACGAGATTTACAAATTTCAGTTTATAGAAATGGTTGACTTCGCTTTATTGCAATTTGGTAAATCTCGGCAGTTTCCTCAAATATAAGCCAATAGATAATCGAAACTCATTTCACAACAACATTTTCAAAGCTCACAGACAGCCCGATTGGGATGATCTCGTACTATATATATATATATATATATATATATATATATATATATATATATATATATATATATATATATAT
>JAWQUT010000883.1:35200-46006 GCA_033807755.1 Ellobium chinense
CCCCCCGTCATACACCCTTTTCATAATATTTAGACAATGGTCAAGGATATATACATGCAGACCTACGGGATGAACACTTTCTTAGAACTACCAACAAGTAAAGGAGGTAATTTATAAGCAGGATTTAGAACTTCCAGCATTTATTGTAGAAATTTTTGGGGGGTTCTTGAGAGGGGAGAATCACGAATGCCCAGTGAACCCTCCATGGATCCGCTCCCCTCCCCAACCCCCCCCCCCCCCCCCNATTTTTTTTTTTTTTGAAGCGTGGGCCAAAGAGCCCACGAGATAACCATAGTGCACCAGTATACTTTTTTTCTTTACCAGGAAACCTTGCAACCCAGTGTGTTGTCTGTTGAAAGGACACCACAGAGTTGAAATAAGCAACTAAAAGTCGCACAATCATGTGGTTTTATACGTTCATTTTGGCACAGAGTTTTACCCTATGGATATGCCGCTTCTTGATACACCCGCATAATAAAAGAGATGCCATTATTTTCGTTGTAGAAACAGAGTTTCCTAATCTAGGATTAGGGCTTTTTGTGACTACGACTATCTGTCTGTCTGTCTGCCTGCCTGCATGTCTGACTGCCTGCGTGCCTGCCTGCCTGCTTGCCTGCGTGCCTGCCTTTGTGCCTGCTTGCCTGCCTGCCTGCTTGCTCGCCTGCTTGCCTGCCTGCTTGCCTGCCTGCCTGCATGTCTGTCTGTCTGTCTGTCTGTCTGTCTGTCTGTCTGTCTGTCTGGCAAGCAACCCTATTTATAGAAAGAGCAATCACCAGTCAGACCAGCCCTCTCTAGTAGACGCTCACAAACTAATTATCAGAGGTCTCGAGTCTACTGGTTTTTTTCAAGTGGTTTGTCTGGGCCTAGGGGCCTTGTGCATAATACTGTCTGACTTTGCGCGCGGGCGGTAAATTCGGGAAAACCCCAAAACATCAGTGATGTTTCCCGTGATTACCGCCAGCGCACAAAGTAAAACAGTATTGTATATACTTTAGCTGTTTCTCTTTTGTGCGGTCTCTGTGGATACGCGAAGGGGCGGTCCTTTGCGAAGGAAGTCTCATAGAATGATGCGGACGAGTTAGAAAAGAGTGCACTAACTTGCGAGTGTCAATAGGAAACTCTATTTTTCGGAAAGCTAGGCAACAGAAGATCTTCAGAGGAAGATACCCCCGTCTGACAAATGTTTTGGCCCTGTGACTTTCTGAAACTCTGAAGGGGCTGGGCCACACTTGGGTGGAGACTCCCAAGTATCCTTCTGTTGAATTTTTCTCCCCTCCTCGGGGATGGATTTGAACCCACAACCTCCAGTTTCTTAATTCCTTATTTACATCATCTCGACCACCATGAAGCAACAGTGAAAGTTGCATGTCAGATATATTTAAACTTACAGTGCAACATTCCACTGTTCGCTACTTTTGGTCCATATCCATGCTGAGCTCTTCTCTTCAGTCTCTGCCAGATCCTTCAGAGTAGGTGATCGGGGTCGTCCTCGTATTCCGAGCAACTTTAGTAGGTCATTGACTGAGGTGCTCACCATATCCCTTGCCCTTACATCCAATTTGCTATACTATATCTTTGCCTTGTTTATTAGTATACATCCACCGTTGATCCTTGACACAACTTCCTCCCACACAAGGCCGTTGATAAAAAGTTCCACTAACAAACCTCCAACCTCGGCGTTTTAATAAACATTATCTTCCACAAGACAGAGCAAAATAATTATCCCTGTCGCAGGAATCTACTTGTCTTCCAGAATTCTGGTTTGGATCAGATGTTCAATAATCATATCGCTCTTATGTTTATTAAAATACATCTGTTGTAGACTGAAGATACTGATAGAGTGCATTTTTAGAGAACTGCTGATTATAGCAAGATAATGGTCTCGGAGATTTGTAGTCAAATATTAAACGTCTAATCTTTAAATATTCGTGCCAAAAACGCGGAAGAAAGATTGTAATCTTGGTTCGTTGACAAGACAGGTTTTTTTTTGGTTGTTGTTTAGATTGTCAATAAAAATGCTCACACATTTTTTTTTTTTTTGGCTCACACTATCTGTGAACATTATGCGTTCCTATTATCGTGCCTTTTTTTTTTCTTATAAATAATGGTAAACTTAATAGACAAATGAGGAATAAAATACTGATATATATACTGAAAATAAAACAAGAAAAAGAGTCAACAAGTAAATGTATCAAAATATCACATAAATAAGAAAGTGGAAACATAGATATATTGGCTACATTGAAAATGAAAGAAGAAACAAGAAAGATTCAAATGACTCAGATATTCTCACCGCTTCCTCCAGAAAAACATATCTTTACAGGAAGATAATATGAAATCATCACAATAGAGGTGTTTCAGTCAAGAGACGTGTGCTTTCAACAGCATACATCAGCTACCTCAGAGTTCACTGTGTATTGGAGGTCGTAGCTACAAGAGTAACTCTAACTGATCTCTGCGTTGTCAGCTGTGGGCGGACCTATTATAAAACGTCTATAATCATTACAACGTGCCCACACATTGGAGCCTATGGGTTGATTAAACAAGACTAACATCTTCCTTATTGAAAACAACCCATCGTTATGACAAGGTCAGGTCTGAGCAGACAGGAAGTGTGTCAGGATCACAGGGGAACACGAGGATCGCACGTGAAAGTTCGGGAACATTATCCAGGCGGTGGGTACTTAAGGCTTAAATTGTGGTGAGGTCAATGTCCATGTGGTGTAGTGGTAGCACGCTCAGACTTGCAAGCTGATAGACCCTGGGTTCGATCCCCGGAAGGGAGAAGAAATTTTCTAGAGTTAGGGTTTTCCGGCCTGTCTTATTAAAATTCACAGATATATGGTAAAATCCTGATAAAAGTATAATAATAATTATAAGTCTATTAAGCGAAAAGACAGTGCTTGTTAACATTACTTCGTTCAGCTTGGGTGTAGGTTGATAGGGGAAGGTGTTTTTTTTTTTTGGGGGGGGGNGGGGGGGGGTGCATAGCAATGGTTCTTTGTTTCGAGAGTTATGAGCTGTGGTGGATTTAAGCATAGATGAAGTGAGTATCTAATGTGGCATTATTTTACGTCCACTAGGACAAGGTGACCCTACTGGGAAAGAATTTGGGCATGGAAACTAAGGACAAGTGCCTATGACCCAACGCTTGTATGGCATTCAATCTTTCTTAATGTGCAACAAAATCAGTCAATAAAGCAATATTCATATGCTGATTCACATCATAACCTAAACAATACAATTTCATTGAGCATGAACCTCTAAATGAAATTATAAATCTAGAAGATGTAAATTTTAAAAGTGGTAAATCTATAAGATGTAAATTTTAGAAGTGGTAAATCTAGAAGATGTAAATTTTAGAAGTGGTAAATCTAGAGGATGTAAAATTTAGAAGTGGTAAATCTAGAAGATGTAAATGTTAGAACCAGTAAATCTAGAAGATGTAAATTGTAAGCTGAGTTTTGGTACTTTTGACATCTGAACTACATACCTACATAACAATACTGAGATGTCGAGTACATGTATTTGCCGTATTATTTGGGTTATATAGCAAATCAAAAGCAAAATGAATTACTTTACTGTGCAAGTAGATACATATATTATACATGTATTTCATGTGAGCACTTTTTGTGTGTAAATTTAGGGCCCCTTTATAACATTGTGCTATAGCTTAGTCCAACCCTGTACTACTTTTGTAGATGATTCAAAAACGATAAATCAGTCGCTCAGTTGAAAGCAAATCAGTTTGTTGAAATTGCTTAACAAAGTTTATCTGTTTGGCTCCAAACTTGCACAGAAAAAAATGTGCATATGTTGGACAGCAAAATATACTCGTATCGCTGAACTAGACCAGTCTGCTCCTAGATTAAACACTGCTTGTCCCTTGGGAGGGGGGGAGTGAGGGGGAAGAAGCCCTCCATTCTTCTTTCTGTTACATGTAGACCTATAAATACTCACTACTTGGGTATCTTTTTTTTTTAACCCTTTATTAGATCTGGACAAGATGTATAGGTCTGCTTGACTTTAAAGCCCTTAGGAGATACAAAAAAGGCTAAGGCTAGTTTTGGGCGTAATCGATTAAAAGTAATCAAACTATGATTTCTGTTGAAACGCATCGGTAATGGAATATACTCGATTACTTCCCGATTACGTTACACTTGGGGGGAAAATTCATAAAAACAATCTTGTAGAACACAGTGCTTCTTCCATTTCTGGACTCTCTCTCTCTCTCTCTCTCGGTATCACCCACCCTGACATGAGAGCTAGATTACCTCCCTCTCCCCCTTTAGTTTTAACTTTAAAAAAAAAAATAAGTGCCTTGAGTGAAAAGGTATTCTTCTGAAACATCCACCCCACCACCCTCGAGTAATCGATTACAACTGTAGGTAGTGTAATCAATAATTGCGATTACTTTTAAAAACCGAGGTATCGCCTGGCGGTAGGGAGACTTTTTAAGCTGCGGAGGCGACCAGCACGGAGACCGATGGAAGCTTAACAGTGTTAGGGTCATTAGAAGAACTCATGGGTAACTAAGCCAGGGGGAGGGGGAGTGGCGGTCGGGTAGGAAAGCGGGAAGGAGGGCGTTCGATAATACTGTTATATACTATACTATTAATAGGAGGGAAAAGTATAGGAAAGAAAGGGGGAGGAGAAGTGGTAAGGTCGGGGAGACAGAGTTAATGATAAGAGAGAGAGAGAAAGAAAGAGAGAGAGAGAGAGAGAGAGAGAGAGACAGAGAGTTAGGAGTGTGAGATAGAGAGTCAGAGGAATAAACAAGAACGAGAATCAGAGGAGTGAATGAGGGAGAGAGAGAGAGGGGGACAGAGGATAAATGAGGGAGAGAGAGAGACAGAGACGGAGGAGTAATGAGAGAGAGAGAGAGAGAGGAGTTAATGAAAGAAAGAGAGAGAGAAAAAGAGGAGTGAGAGTAAGTGAGAGAGAGAGTGTGTGTGTAAGAGAGAGAAGGAGAGACAGATAAGTGAAGGGGAGAGAGAGGGAGAGATAGAGAGAAGACTGAAGGGACCTTGCCATTGTTATAATTAGTAGAGTCAAATTTGGGTAACTAGGCCAGAGAATGGTAAGGCGTGGAGTGGGGGGTGGGGGGGGATTCTATAGAGGAATGGAGGAAGAGGAGTAGAGACAGACAGAACCTGGTCACCAAAGCAAGAGAGAGAGAGAGAGAGAGAGAGAGAGAGAGAGAGAGAGAGAAGGAAAGACAGAGAGAGAGAATGGGAGGAGTGAATGAGAGAAAGAGAGAGAGTGAAAGAGAGAGTGTGAGAGAGAGAGAGAGAGAGAGAGAGCGAGAGAGAGATAAGGAAAGACAGGAGAGAGATAATGGGAGGAGTGAATGAGAGAGAGAGAGAGAGAGAGAGAGAGAGAGAGAGAGAGAGAGAGAGAGAGCTGAACCGACCTTAACATTATCAGAAGTTCATGTTCTCTGAAAAACTGGACCTAGATTTGAAAAAAAAAAGATATGAGAGCGTGGGGCGGGGAGAACAAGAGAAAATAATCGGCAAAGGTATAAGATAAGATAAGATAAGATAAGATAAGATAAGATAAGATAAACTTAAATATCCACGAGGGAAATTCCGTTCACAATTGATACACATTCAACAATCAATTACATTTTACATTCAACATTAAATTTCATTTCAGGTCATACACATTACCTGACCACACACGCAACCACACCTTCACACATACCCACACGAGGGAGAGAGAGAGAGAAAATCTATAATGAAGACCAATGTTTATTTATGATGTCATGCATAACACTCTGATTCCGCCTCTAGTTTTACTTGCTACAAAACAAGTTCCGGTTCGTCTTTGCTAACTATTGCTATGTTACATGTGCTACCATTATTTTAAACACACATAGATAAACATTGTGGTTGACATGCATCCACGCGGTTTCTATTGAAGTTATGGCATATCTTGGTTTTGTCCCATCTGTAGGTTTGTTTGTTTTTTTTTCTTTTTAAACTGTGTGATGGCAGGTATGCAAGAATTTGTGACACGAGACAGAAGAGAAATGAGTTAGAGATTAGAGGAGAAAGTAACTGAAGACCTGCAAATATTAAAACTTCGGTGTTTGTCCTCGTAATTTGTCATTAAACCGTCACATCAGTTTATAAAGTGTCGTATGTCCATGTGGTATAATCGTAGGACCACCAGCATCAACATAATTATCATCTTCATCAGTATCAGCAACACCACCACAACAATCATCACCACCACCACACCACTATTAATGACAAAATCATTCATCTCCATCATCATCAGCAGCAGCGTCCTTACTATCACTACCATCTCCACTACCGTCACCACCACTAACAACAACAACAATAACAACATCATCATCAGTATCATCATCAGCAGCAGCAACAGCAGCAGCACCATTATCACTATCACCACCCTCTACTACCTCTACCAACAACAGAACAACAGCATTATTATTGTCAGCAGCAGCAGCACCATCATCATCAACTTTATCACCACCACCAACAACAACAAAATCATCGTCATTAGCAATTATAATTACCACTACTATCACCACCACCACCACCATCACCACCACTGTCGTCACAATCACATCCACCGCCAACAACAACAACAACAACAACAACAACAACAACATCATCAGCAGCAGCAGCGGCACCACCACTATCACCATCACCACCAACAGCATTAAGAAGAACAGCAGCAGCGGCATCATCATCAGCTAACAAATCCATCACCAACAACACTTCAATCAGAAAACATAAACAAAAAACAAAAAAAAAGGAAAGTGAGGGGGGGGGGGGNAGGGGGGGGGGTGTGGGGGCATGATGCTAGAAGTCAAGGTTTTAGAAACATTGCCAAAACGAAAAACAAAACATGAAAATCCCTCGAGCATTGCGAATTTCTAGAAAGTTCGATTTAATTGGCCGAAGAAACATCAGAGGTCATTAGCCCTGGACCTTTTTACTTTGGACGAATCATTAAGATTTCTTTGGATGTATGCAGCTCTGAGAATACGTTTTTCCACTTCTTGCTCATTTAGCTACATCTGACGCTTCAAGATTTAAAAGAAAAAGAAACCCAAAAAGTTTGACTTTTTTTGTCCGTTTGGGTCGTGCATTTTTTACAATGCTCTGCATTATAATGCAGCGTATTTTATTCATGGTAATGTTTCCTCGGATTTAGGCCTAAATATCTGAGAAGATGCATCCTTCTTCTTCCTTCCTTGACAACATTTTGGCACTAAAGGATAAAAAAAAAATGAGATTTAGTTTGACTTTATTTCCCCTCTGGGATCATGATTTTTATATTGCTATACAAAAAAATCTGCATATTTCATTCACGACGTTTTCTTTGCTTTAAACATCTCTGAGAAAACCCTTCCCCCTTTCTTGCTCATTTGTCAACATTGGACAAAATTCGCGGGTTGAGAATTACAGGGTTCTATCTTGCTTTTAGGTTGTTTCGAGAAAATGAGGATTGAAGTTTTGAGGGTTAAGAAACCGTACTTGAAATAACCGTAGCTCATTGATATTCATGCAGGGGATGCATTATGTCTTTACTGACACATCTGAGCATATTTTTTGATGTTTGAAGTTATAAGGAACGAACAAATCTGTTTTGAAATTTCGGATAGAACCTTGTTACACTGACTATCACCACAATACAAAGAAATTACAAGGTACTCTGCATTAAAAGATACAAAACACTGCATAGATGGAACGTGAAAGCGTTATTACAGTTTTGATTGACACGTCTGATACAACAGAAAAGACATGAAGTAATGCTTCAGTAATTTTAGACAATTCCCAGACTTCTGTAAAATTCTCTGTCAATAAGAGGCATGAATTTCAGCATGTCTTATAAGTCTTTTTTCTTTGCTTCTGTCAACGAACATGATGGATTTAAGAAACTTGAAACAGGTGGTATAAATGGCCGAGTACGTGCAGCTCTGGTTCTTGGTTTGGGTTAAACATTAATACTCACACTTTCTGCAGTAGAGTGTTTAGTTGTGAACATGATATTTGTGGAGTGAGGCACAAAGGAGAGGGATGCTACTTTGGAGAAAGGGAGTTCTTTAAATGAGTAGCAATTTGAGTTTTTTTTGGAAGTTTTTGAACGAGGTAGGTTTCAGCTGAATTATTTTAGATGCTTTTTTTCCTGTTCACCTTCAGGAGGATCCTGATAATAGAGATGGTTGAGTAGTACTCTGATGCCAAGAGGTGCTTTTCAATTTGGCTGTGCATGTTATCTCTACCTCTTGTACTGCAGAGTGTCCAGGAAGGCTGAACTTCAAGCACAAAGATGTTATACTGGAAACTGTGTTTAAGAATTCCATAATGGCCGTAGCCATGATGGAGTTTCTATTTTGGGGTACACAGCTGTCACTCCACAATATCATTCGTTTCACTTGTGGATATTCTCGGATCAAAGAGTGCAAAATTTCTGTCATGGCACTAGCCAAGTCATTTCCAGCACGGCCTGCTGTGGTTTCTGCCCATACAGCACAATAGTATGACTTTGATTTACCGACTGTGGCATGCCCAGTTAAGTTGTAAACATTCTCTTATAAAAGAAACTGCTGATTTCAGCCCTTGGGCATGAAATCACATTCTGCAAATCAAAGCAAAGAACGGCTGTTTCAGGGTCATTTATTTGCCTATCCCTATCCCGTTCTTCTTTGGCTGCAATTTTAGCAGCCAGGTGTTGTCCAAAGTGGATTTCTGGTCTTCAGTTATGAGCCCAGTGCTTTCTGATACCTTGAATCCCTCACATAGATCGCAGCGATCCTTTTTGGGAACATGAAATGCTAAGGAAAATATATTAAAGATAGATCTGTACATAGAGATCTTCACAGGAACTCGTTCATATTTTGTGCATTGCTGACAGCAATCCTCATACATTTTCTGAATATTAAGAGATGGGTCAAGATACTTTTTTTTTAATCTACTCTGCAGTAATGGCCGTCAATGGTAGGAAAGCTCTTGATATGATCTTTGACAAACTCCTTATCCCCAGATGATATAACTTTCTTGGCATATTTACCTCGCCCATCTGGTTTGGGCGTACCTGTGATAGGGTCTTTTTTGTTGTGCACATTGTATACAACTGTTTGGCTAATGCAAAGTGTCTGTAAGTAAAATTCCTTGCATACACGAATGTGTTCATGCTCTAGATCAAAATAAAATGAAAATGAGATTTTCTTTTCGCTGCACTTTGACTACTAACGGCGTGCCATGTTGTGTTTATGTGAACACACTAGGCTAGGCCTATAGCCTATGTCTACACTCCGGTATTGAATAAGGACACCTGAGAGAGTGTTGTTATGATTGGCTACACAACCATCAGTTGTTAAGTCCGAGCTATTTCATTGGTCAAATACAATAGAACTTTGTAATTCTGTTCGACCTAGGATAGAACCTTGTAGTTATGAAAGTAAACCTTGAATACGCGATAGGACTTTGCAACATTTAAAAATACACAAAAAATTACTTGAGAAAATGATTCATTTCAAGTCAGGATATAGTTATGATGCTGAGTAACAAGAAAATGGGCCTAACTCATTTTTCACAAAAATGCGAGATAGAACCCTGTAATTCTCAACCCGCGAATGAGGAATAAAAACAAAATGAACAAGCAAAAACGTGAGATTAAGTTTGACAATATTTGCCATCTAGAGTGGTGATTTTTTACATTGCTATGCATTATATTGGTGATAATGCTGTGCATATATTCATGGTAATGTCTCTTTGGATTTAAACATCTCTGATAAAGTATTTTCCACAACTTGTTCATTTGGCAACATGTGGCACTTGAAGGTTTATGAATGAAGAAAAGGAATAAAGTTTGACTTTCTTGTCCTCTAGAGAGGGCTGCGTTTTCATTCATGATAAGGTTTCCTTTGATTTAGATATGTCCGAGAATTTGTATCCACTTTCTTGCTCATTTGGCAACATTTGACATTTAAGGATAAAAGTTTGACACTATTTGCACGCCGAGGTGATAATTTTTACAGTGCTATCCAATACCGTGCTGAGTGTTTCCTTCAAGATTACATATAGGCTATGTGTTTTATAAGACACCGCATATTACTAATATAAAATATATAACAATTCCATATAAAATCGATAACAAAGACATTCTTCATTGCCCTGATGCAACACCTGAGTAAAATGAGGAACCTGAACGGAATGTCTCTCCAACAGACATTTCATGTTTAACTGCCCTACCTTGGAACAGAACTCACAAACGTTAACCTTGACAGTCTTCGAATTGTGACAAGTATTCACAAGCCGAACATCCACCTCCATCCTGTTAATCAACTTCATCAATAAAGCGGACAGTGTGTGGCTGCTTGGCTCACTAGATTTATTTCATGATAATAACAATAATGTGGTTTTATCAATCTCGTTTCCAAGCTAATGCCAACTGACGCAACTCCACACTATTATTACCCAACAGGCCTGAACATTCTATGACTTTATCAGCTCCCTGGGAGCATACAGCGTCGCTGCCACTTATAGGTACCAATCATTAGCATTCTGACAATATCTTCCACTGCCTATAGCCAGATACCCATTTTGCAGACGTTAGACTGAGGAAAATGTGAAATGCGATGCTTTCCCAAGGCATTTACAGCATGACCGTGATCTGGGATCGAACCCGCGACCTTTAGATAGTGAGACCAACGCTGCTCGCTATACAATACAAATCCACATCGTTTCACGTTCAACTTCAAGATTTAGCGAGCTCACCTAAAACGGAGATGAAAAGACAGTTTGGAAAGTGTGTGTGTGTGGGGTG
>JAWQUT010000883.1:91839-102571 GCA_033807755.1 Ellobium chinense
GCTATGTACACTTCCTTCCTCGAGCCAGACATAAACATCTAGTGTATGACAATCATCTCTACCAATATATTCAAAGTAGGTCAGACCATGAGACAGCGCGATAATCTTTCTTTGACCAGGTCAATCTAAATCTTTTGTCTCAAGTCACGATTTGTCCAGACAATATTCCACATGCTTTTATCAGGTCAATGAACGGTAAAATTGGGACCTTACGGGATTGTGCCCTGTGTCAAAACACCCACGAGTCTAACTGGAGAAGTTAAACTCTTTCCACAAGTCTGTTTCATTCATAAGAGGGCCATGGTTCTGCGATCCTTTAAGTAATGCATCGATGCAACCCGGAAGTAATCATACTTGTATTAGTCAATGACAGTTAAGCAAATGGTTCAAATGTCCTTCAGCCAATCAAATTGAGGCTTATATTTCTAGACTAGGAACATAGATATCAAGCTCTGAACACGAATAGGGTCATCTGGTATCAGGTTTTCTTTTGGTCACTTCTATAAACAACAACTTTTTGATTTTATTGCCAAATGGTCAGGAATTGCGAATACAGCGGAGTTTATGTGAGGCATATCAGATGAATTACAAAACTATTCCTCAGTCACGATTTTCAAAGCATTTTTTTCTCCTTCGCATTAGGTAACTCCCTGCTATTTCGCACAACTACAGTTCTTTAGGCCCAGAAAAATGATAATATCAACATTTATTTACCAAATTAAAGGATATACACATTAAGCTTTTCTTCATTTAGCCAAAAAGTGACTTGCGCCTCATTCGGACCTTCATATTATGTTTACATTTTTTTGTACATACTTTATAGCGTGATTCCACTGCAGTTTGGCTTTTTTTTTTGTTTTTGTAGGTATTTATCATATCATAGAATGAGCTGTCTTACTGGAAAACATTGAAAGCACACTAAATGCAGAACATTAAAGAACGGTTTGAAATTTGCCTTCAGATATAACAAGACTATATTTACTTAGAAAACGTCACTGTTTACTCTCAAGTCCTTTTAATCGTAATTCGAGCAAGCTGTATCTGTACAAAGGATATTTCATGTTATATCTTTAGTTCTTCAAGTCGGTTAATGGTGGGTTTTTGTTGAGGGTATTTAAAGTTCCCTGGCAAAGTAGTCCTATCCAGAGACTTCTCAAACGGCGAAATTCAGTACCATAAAGTCAGACTGACCAACTCAATGTGATATGTATGTATGTATGTATATATGTATGTTTGTATGTATGTATGTATGTATGTATGTATGTAGGTATGTGTGTGTGTGTGTGTGCGTGTGTGTGTGTGTGTGTATGTATGTGTGTGTGTGTGTGTGTGTGTGTGTGTGTGTCTGTATGTATATATTTATGTATGTATGTATGTATGTATGTATGTATGTATGTATGTATGTATGTATCTGTATGTGTGTATGTGTGTGTAATGTTTGTATGTATCAGATGTAGAACATACAATAATGATTAATAATAATAACAGTAGTTCTACTAATAACAATATTAACAATAAAAACACATGTAATAATAATGGTGATAAATGTAAAATAGCAATGCATCAAATAATAATAATGATAATAATAATGACAACAACAACAACAACAATAATAATAGGCTAATAATAATAATAGGCTAATAATAATAATAATAAATGTGATATTAGTGCAAAACTGTGTCATGAGGAAGAATAAGATTATACATTAATTTCCTTTTACCAGAAGTCTTCCGTTAATCAGCGGTAGGCCAACTACTTAGGAGAGATGATTAAGAAAATTCAGTACATGTGTAAACTGAGTTATCGTTCCTTGAGGAGTAGGTTGGCTGAGAATACTGTCCAAAATGTCGGGCAGGTACAAGGAGACGGACGAGTAATCCTCCTTTGTTGACCTTCTTATCAGGCCCAGCCGTGTTAGTGGTGTGAAATCTAGGTCACATGGAGTGTCGTTCATTAGGGGAAAAAGGCGACACAATTTTCATGACTTTGTTCGTTAGTGAACTCTTTCTTTTTCATCTTTTGTTGGCTTTTTTTACGCCACACATTCCTGGAGAAGGATTCTCTCTTTTCGTACACGACTTTGTTGTTGTTACTGTTGTTGTTTTTGCTGTTGTTGTTGTTGTTGTTGTTGTTGTTGTTGTTGTTGTTGTTGTCTTTGGTCAATCTTTCACTCGGGCTGTCTGCTTTTGACAGTTAGTCTGTCTGTAAGTATGTTATTCAGTATATCTGTCAGTCATTCTGTATGCTTGATTAATACAGCAGCCATTCTGTAATAGTGCAGTCCGTCTGAAGTTCTCGTTGTCCTCTTCTTTGTCATATATATCTATATCATAATCCACATCGATATCGATATCGAAATCTGTTCCTATATATCTATATCCATATCTATATCTATATCTATATCTATATCTTAATCTATATCATAAAGGCTTTTCAATGTTAAGATCACTGTGCCCTCGTCCCTGTCTGTCTTTCTTGAGTTTCATCTATATTGATGTATAAGAATTCAGAAGAGTATGGCTTTTAGATTATCTAGATTCCATCACAGCCTTTCTTTCCATAAAACATTGCACTGGCTATCCATTTAAGCCAGAATCCAGTACAAGATTGCCACAATGTGTTTTCGATCTGAGAAGACAACTGCACTAACAAAGAGGTACTTCAGCCTTATATACCATCCAAAAAATAAATTTAAGAGCCAAAGATTTGATACAGTGATCCATTTATCCATCCGATTTAAGGAAGTATGGTGAAAGGGGTTCCTCCTATTCCTGGCCTTTGATTTAGAACTTATTGCCAACAGCAATTCGAAATACAACCAGCTTTGATCCATTTTAACATCAATTAAAAACATGTTTGTTCATAAAGTATCTGTCAGAGTAAGCACTCCATCTCATACCCAAAGTGCTTGTTACTTTCTTCTTACAATGACGTTTTTGCTTAATGCTATAACATACGGTGCGTGTGTGTGTGTTCTCACGCTTGTGCAAGTATGTAAAATGATGTGTGTGTGTGTGTGTGTGTGTGTGCGTGTGCGTGTGTGTGTGTGTGTGTGTGTGTGTGTGATATAGTAGTATATGTACTGCAAAGCACCAAGAGCTTTCGAGGGTGAGGTGCTGTTGAAATCCTCCTTAAAACTATTATTATTATATCCGTTTGTTCTGTATGTCTGTCTGCGTGCCTGCCTGCTTGTCTGTCTGTCTGTGTGTTGTCTGTCTATCTGTATGTCTGTTTGTCTATCTGTCTGCCTATTTCGTTTGTGTGTTTGTGCATCTTGTGTATGTGTTTCTGTCTAAGAACGTGTTTGTCCGTCTCACCTGTCTGTCTGTCTGTCTGTCTGTCTGTCTGTCTGTCTTCTCTTCATATAGCCCCCACCACCCCCCCTCCTTTTTATTTCACTTTTGTAAAACTCCCAGTGCAACCCAATGGCCCAGTTATCCACAATGTATTTTTTTGTCACCGCGTCTCATCCATTCACAATCTTCATACCCGACTCACACACCACAACAACAAAGGACATCCCACCTTATTTCTCTACAGCATTCACATGCCACAAGACAACACAATACATCCAAGAAATGTTAGGCTAATGCAATATCGATTACGAACATTCGATACCATCCAAGTCTTGCTTACCCACCCTGGAGAATACTTGTCTTGGTTTTTAAGTAAAGGTTTATAATTTAATTTACGAAAAGCAAAGGGGACTGCTTCTTTCTCATACATCTTTCAGTACGAACCAAATGCTTTTAAATGTTGGTATTTCTGTACTCTCCAGTGGTTACATTTCTGTATAACTTAAAATATATATGCTACTGGTTATTCTTCTGATATGGACNCAAAACTGTGTCATGAGCAAGAATAAGATTATACATTAATTTCCTTTTCCCAGAAGTCTTCCGTTAATCAGCGGTACGCCAACTACTTAGGAGAGATGATTAAGAAAATTCAGTACATGTGTAAACTGAGTTATCGTTCCTTGAGGAGTAGGGTGGCTGAGAATACTGTCCAAAATGTCGGGCAGGTACAAGGAGACGGACGAGTAATCCTCCATTGTTGACCTTCTTATCAGGCCCAGCCGTGTTAGTGGTGTGAAATCTAGGTCACATGGAGTGTCGTTCATTAGGGGAAAAAGGCGACACAATTTTCATGACTTTGTTCGTTAGTGAACTCTTTCTTTTTCATCTTTTGTTGGCTTTTTTTACGCCACACATTCCTGGAGAAGGATTCTCTCTTTTCGTACACGACTTTGTTGTTGTTACTGTTGTTGTTTTTGCTGTTGTTGTTGTTGTTGTTGTTGTTGTTGTTGTTGTTGTTGTTGTCTTTGGTCAATCTTTCACTCGGGCTGTCTGCTTTTGACAGTTAGTCTGTCTGTAAGTATGTTATTCAGTCATTCTGTATGCTTGATTAATACAGCAGCCATTCTGTAATAGTGCAGTCCGTCTGAGGTTCTCGTTGTCCTCTTCTTTGTCATATATATCTATATCATAATCCACATCGATATCGATATCGAAATCTGTTCCTATTTCTATATCTATATCTATATCCATATCTATATCTATATCTTAATCTATATCATAAAGGCTTTTCAATGTTAAGATCACTGTGCTCTCGTCCCTGTCTGTCTGTCTTGATTTTCATCTATATTGATATATAAGAATTCAGAACAATATGGCTTTTAGAATATCTAGATTCCATCACAGCTTTTCTCTCCTTATAACATTACACTGGCTAGCCATTTAAGCCAGAATCCAGTACAAGATAGCCACAATGTGTTGTCGGTCTGAGGAGGCAACTACACCAACAAAGAGGTACTTCAGCCTTATATACCATCCAAAAATAAACTTAAGAGCCAAAGATTTAATAACAGTGATCCATTTATCCATCCGATTTAAGGAAGTATGGTGAACGTTGTTTTTTTTTTGCTATTCCTGGCCTTTGATTTGCAACACATGGTCAACAGCAGTTCGAAAAAACAACCAGCGTTGATCCATTTCAACATCAATTAAACACATGTTTGTTTATAAAGTATCCGTCAGAGTAAGTACTCCATCTCTTACTCAAAATGCTTGTTACTTTCATCTTACAATGACGTTTTTGCTTATTATCTATATTAATAAAACGCTTCAGTCAAATTTGTGTCACGGATTTCTTGAGAACTATGTAACGTAAAAACATGCGGTTTTCACCTAAATTCGTAGAAAAATACACAAAAGTAATGATGCACAGCAGTCCTCTTTATTTCTTTTACCCTTTTTTAAAAAGAGAATGTGTATAGCAACGAAATACAATCTCCGATAGATCTTTTCAATCCGCCCGATTCGCCAATGGTCCAACTTTTTCACGGAGTCTAATGCATTCGTCTATGATGCCTTTCGGTGCGCTAGGTATTCTTTCGCCGCAGGTACGTTGCCTGCCTGCACATTTGTAAAATGGGGTGTTAGTCTTGTATGCTATAATATACGGTGCGTGTGTGTGGGTTCTCATGCTTGTGCGAGTATGTTAAATGATGTGTGTGTGTGATATAATAGTATATGCACTGCAACGCACTTAGAGCTTTCGGGGGTGAGGTACTGTTGAAATCCTCCTTAAAATTATCATCATTATATCCGTTCATTCTGTCAGTCAGTCAGTCTGTCTGTCTGTCCGTCTTTGTCTGCCTGTCTATCTGTTTGTCTGTTTGTCTCTCTGTCTGCCTATTTCGTTTGTGTGTTTATGCATCTTGTGTATTATGTGTTTCTGTCTAATCACGTGTTTGTCTGTCTTTCCTCTCTCTCTCTCTCTCTCTCTCTCTCTCTCTCTCTCTCTTTCTCTCTCTCTGTCTCTGTCTATCTGTCTGTCTGTCTTCTCTTCTCTTCATATAGCGCCCCCGCCCCCCTCTTTTTATTTCACTTTTGTAAAACTCCCAGTTCAACCCAATGGCCCAGTTATCCACAATGTACTTTTCGTCATCGCGTCTCATCCATTCACAATCTTCATACCCGACCCACATACCACAACAACAGAGGACATCCCACCTTATTTCTCTACAGCATTCGCAAGCCACAAGACAACACAAGACATCAAAGAATTGTTAGGCTAATGCAATATCGACTACAAACATTCGATACCGACAAAGTCTTGCTTACCCATTCTTGGAGAATACATAATGTATTGTTCTTTAAATAAAGGTATATTACTTTATTTCACGAAAAGTAAAGGGAATGGTTGTTTCTCATACATTTATCAGTACGAACCAAAGTCTTTTAAATGTTGGTATTTCTGTACATTCCAGTGGTTACATATCTATATAACTTAAAATATATTATGCTACTGGTTATTCTTCTGATATGGACAATCTCATTAATTAAATAGTCCCACAGTTCCTAGTAAACTCTTGAAACCAGGTCGGAAGCTTTGTTTATTTTCAAAACACATGTGATCCTTGTTATCGCGATCTCGTTCACTCACGTAATGGTGAATAGTTGATTGCTAGGCTAGTTCATTAAGGGGGGGGGGGGGGGGGNAAGGGGGTCTAGGGGTTAAAATATCGAAATTGGGCTTTTGGTATTTTTAGACACTTTGACTTCTTCTGCTATGAGAAAAATAACCTTTGATGCCAGAAACATCTGTTTTATGCCCTGAAAGGGCACCTGTAGATGGTCATCTTAGCCTAGTATAAACGCGCTATCAAAACTTCAAATGCGTTTTTCTCAAAATGTTGTTTTTCTCCACTTTTTTCCCTAAGGCTTTTTTATTTCTGAACCGACTGACTTCAAATTTGGAATATATCTATCCCATAGAATGTGTTTCAATATAATGCATCCTTTTTTTCTAGATTTAATTCAAGTTTTTGAAAAAAGTCGATTATCTGGTGGAAAATTGAGAAAAATACACATCCGTCAACACACATATTTCAAAAACATTTTACTGACATTGTATGACAACTAAACAAAAAACAAATGCATTTTATTATTTTTATAGAGCTATTTTATAAGTGTACACAATTTGAAATGATCACATTCAAAACTCTAGGAGCCTTAGGCTTTTGAAAATAGCTCATTTTCAACACACGAAATCCAATATGGCGGCGTTACCATGGCAACAGCACACACACAAAAAAAAATCCACATTTTTCCTCTAATTTGACCATGCTGAATCTGAATTTAAAGCTTAAAAAGTCCCTAGTTCAAGCATTCACGATTTCACTCCCAGGAGGCGCACCCCCCCTTAANGGTGGCGCCCCCCCCCCCCCCCCCCCCTTTAAGCGTTTTTTTCAGCCCCTTCCAAAACAACCATAGATTGAAATTTTCTCAATGAAGAAATTACAGATGAGATTTAGTATAACGTTGTTGTCAATTATTGTACCTATAGATAAACTTTCTGTACTGTATAAAGATATTTAGAATATCATAATTTAAATAACTACCATACAATAATTAAAAAAACAACAAACCAGAAACTAGACATTATATTAGAGAAAAGTATGCATCAACAAATAGAAGAAACCCAACAAACACATAAACAGATAAAAGGATAAAAAAAAGGGAAAATGTTAATAAATAATAAGATAAATAAATAAATACGTATATAAATAAATAAATAAATAAATAAATAAATAAATAAAAATAATAAAAGCCTTTTCCAGTATTCTTATACAGCAACCTTGGGAGTTCATTACATTATAGAACTACATTGTATCGTGAAAACAAAATTGCGTATCGGTACTCGATTCCATTAAAAAAAAGTACTCGGTTGGTATTGCAGCAAGATAAAAACCACGTTTTGGGCACAGCGCTAACCCATAGCATTACACTACATTACCGGTCATTGAATCCCGTCAGTATTGGCGACGAGCCAAATCCCGTCTGCGGAGGATTGTAACACATTACATCACATTACCGGCGCATTAATACTCGTTACAGCGGAAGGGGTCGCTGTGCTAAAAGCCAGGCCTCTGAATGGTCCAGCGGCGGAAGGATATTATACTGCTCAAACAAAATTAGGGACTACTTAAGGACGGGTTGGGCTTTTTTTTGCAACACTACGCTGTTATTGTTTTCTCGGGTGTCTGAATTAGGTCGTTTTTTGGTGTTAATGGTGGTGATGATGGAGATGGTGGAGGTGGTGGTGGTGGTGCTGCTGCTGTGGGTGCTGCTGTGAGTAGCACTTGCTGCCTACGGTGCTGATATATCAGAAAAGAAATAGAATCGATACGTTCGACACTGAAGGCTTGAAAGTACCATCGGCCCACAACTAATGGCTCCTAAAGGTGTGGGTGCCTTTAAAAGCGGATGGCCGAGAAGCAGATAAGCAAGCAGCTCTCATAAATAGTACAACGAGGCTGTTTTGTATAATCAAAACATACAGCTAAACGAACACACACTCAAACAAACAGATTGTAAGCAAAGAGACGGGCGAACGAACAGTTAGGTAAGAACCAATACAGTGGACTATCCACAGAAGAAGACCGTGAAATGGGTTCCAATCGCTTGCTAGAGGCATCCTCCATTTAGTCTCCGCTCTCTCTTAGTTTTCATAGACAAAAACAAAACAACCTATCAACCCCGTCTAGAGATGTATTTAAAGGACAGTATATCTCACCTTTTTTTTTTTTTTCTCTTTATGTGGTGATACATTTTGAAATAGAAAACAAAAATAAAACCTCTACTGTTTGTCTATGCATAGCTCTCTAATCATGTGTGAGTGGGTTTTGCATTTACTTATGAAGAGACAGTCTGACCCTTACACGTGATTGCCTTTGTCTACCAGCATAAGGTCAAGGTCAAATTCTAAGACGAGTTTTATTGTTGTTGTTGTTTTTTTTTCCTGTAGCAGGGCGCCAAGGAATGTTCTTCCCTAGTAGGGGGAAGTATGCAAGTCCAGTCTGATGCCTTGAAGTCTGTTATTATGTATTAAAAATATTATTTTGAGGAGTATGTCAATAGGATTTACCCGATTACCGTGAAAGATACATTTTGAGAAGGAAGGCCGAAAAACGAAGTATTCGACAATGTCCTGTCCTTACAGGAACCGAACCCAAGATCTTTCAATTTGCAAGTCTGAACGTGCTACCACTATACACAAAGGAAATCTTAACTTCACGGCAATTTAAATCTTAAATGCCTACTACCTGATTATTGTAATCGCAATGTTATTGTCTCTCTCGAAAAAGATCAGCAAAAATATCATAGTATTGGCATGAATCGGGTCGATACAACAGGTTACATACTCCCAAATCTTGTTGCTATATTTTCCTATGTACTGTGTATTGCCGATACTCCAGCCCTACTTTTCGTTGGCTGTTCCCATTCACCAGTGATGGAGATAAGCATCTGATCTAAACAAAAATACATTACTTTTAATAGCCCATAAAAGTAAAGTTTGTTTGCTGTGTCTCCTCGTTTGACCCTCCCCCCCCCCTTCCCCCATGGAAAGCCACTTGAGGCACCAGGCTATTTCAAGTGATCAGGGGATTAGCTCATTGGCAGCTCCTATCTTTTCAAACCTCTGACCTGAAATAGTGCTGTTTTAATTTAACCTAAACTGGCCAGGGAAGTGACCTGGCCAGGATTAGAACAGGCCACAGCTGAGTCCTTTCACAGATTGTAAATTAGTGATTTCCCTTTCCCTTTTAAAGACATAGCTTCTGGAATGGTATACATGTCCAGCCACTGACCGACGCTCTAGCCAGTTAATATGAGAACTGCATGCACATCATAGTTTTCCGTACCCAGTTCACTATAATTTTATGCGACTTTGTCTTTCTTGTAATCAACTTGTGTACATCTTACATAACAAGCAATATCGTAATTCTGTATTCTATTCCTTAAATTGACAATGTAGGGGACCATCTTCTCGTCACAAACTACATCTAGCTGGTGTAACAAACATCAGTGTTGTTCTCGAACTTCCACTGTAAGTCCAATGTTTACTTGTTCTCAAACTTCCAGTGTAGTCCAATGTTTACCCGTGACCCTGACAAATTTCCCTACTACTCATGATCATGACTATTCTTTTTTCTTGAGGATTGTGCTGAACCTGATGAAGTCTACGCCCTTATTAAATTTAGGACCGGCAATCACAAGCTGCCAGTAGAAATGGAACGATACCAAAATATTAAATATCAGGATAGAATTTTTTATTTTTTGTACACGGGATGTAGGTGATGAATTCCATTATTTAGAATGTCGCCTGGCTTTGCTAGGGAGCCCAGAAAGTTATTCCCAGAAAGTTGTCACAAAACCAGAAATGTGTCTACCAACATCCAAGGATACAGACTTTTTACATTGAGTCAATAGACTAATAGAATAGCCATCATAGTTTCAGTTTTCAGTTTATTATAGGCACTAGGCCAAAAGCATTCAATTTACATAGTACATAACACAATTATAAGACATCAGGCACGCATCTTCATTCATGTCCTCTAGCTTCTTCCTTCAGCATCCTTCACGTACCCCAATTCATCTACTCTATCTCTTTCGCTCTGCTCTGCCTGGTTCTTCTCATATAGTATCACTTTATTTTCGATTTTTTTACTTAATATCTATAAAATGCAGTGCCCTCAGGGAATTAGTGTTATTTTGTTAATTTATATCCTCCATTGTACTTGTTATTCGTTTATGCTGTTATTTTTGTGTTTAGTATTTTGTAATAATCGTGGATGCTCATATATCATATTGACAGGAGCTAATAACCTTTTTTGAATCTTGAAACTTGAATCTTGTGTAGATATAAGATGAGTTTTGTTCTC